>SJYQ01001751.1:925371-947282 GCA_006410935.1 Redunca redunca
AGGGAAAACACAAGCTTATCCCTCTCAGGTTGCTGTTTCCTCATGATGTCATCTGCACAGCTATATTACCTCATCTACATATTAAAAAATGGGTCTCTAGACAGTTAGTTGGCAATTTGGCAATTTGCTCATGTATAATGCAAGAGAAGAAAGTCTAGTTTCAACTCATACCAATTCTACCTCTTTATTTCATGAATAATTTTTACTTTATCAAAAATGGGAATCACATGTTTATTCAACCAAGTGGGAATTTGAAAAATCCCAGCAATATATTAATTTTATTATCATTAGCCAGTTTTTTTGTAGTTACAGATTATGTGAAGAGTGCCTACCTTTCACTAGATGGATTTATTCATTTATTTTTCTAGAGAGGCAAATGTCGTCATCTAAAATGTTGACTTTCTTTTTCTCTTTTCATGCTACATGATTTATCAACCTTTACATTTATGAAATGGATGAATTTTAAGCTTCTTGGAACAAAGTATCTTTCTTAAGTTTTTTCACAAAGCAAATGGTTTGTTAACCAAATATTTTCCATTGAAGAGAATTCACATTTGAATCATTGTTTTGATGAACTTTTACATTAGGTAAGTAATTCCATTTTTTTTTCTTATAAAGTCCGTTTTCTTTTTCAGTTCCATTCATTCATTTATCCAATATTAATTGGCAAACTTTTACTGAGCACTTGCTTTAGGGAAGGCATGATGTTGGTTTGCGCTGAAGATATAGTCATAAATGATAGAGATCCATTATGTCCTCAAGGATGCCCGTATGGTTGGGGTGGGTGACGCGGGATTGATTAGTGCTGGAAGAAGGATTACATGTTTTCAAAAATATAACAGGGAGAAAATATATAGGGAGAAAAGTCTCTACCTATGTTTCCAGGATAAGGTGGAATTAAATTCACTTCTCAAGATATTGCTAAAGTCAAAATGTGGACTTTGGTGCCTAAATGAACATGGGATCTGCATCATACTAGGCTGACTAAGGCAACAAGTGATGCAGGCAGTGGTGACACCACCTCTGAAAGTGAGCCTAGAGGGAAGGAGGCAAGCTGAATGGGGACATTGCTACTACCATTTTGCTAGCACTTTGTCCTCTGTGAATTCAGTAACTGAGACACACTGTCGCCATCTGCCTGCACACTCTCATCCCTAGAGAGAACCGTGGATCAACTGATCACCCAGAATCATTGTCTCATGACTGAAAGAATGTGGCTTCATGGGGCATCTAAATCCATGTGTGTATAGGAAGAAGGCTACTCCTCTTTAAGGCCTTCCAGAGGCAACAGCTATCAGCTTTTTCCTTGTTTTTAAGTCTTTTAATGATGATGATAATCATAATGATACAGAGAGGAAAGATCTAAATTCACCTTAAGTCATTTCTCTCTGGGAAGAAATTCCCAGAAGGATTTTCCTCTCTTTATTATACTTATATAAAAAAATGATTACAATAGCATCCATCGCTATGTTCTTAGGTTTCTTTCAAATATTCTCACAGAAAATCTCTGAATTATTCTGCAGGCAGAGGAAGAGAGGGCTGGAGTGAACTGTGGAGGCAATACTTTTAGGAGGCATAGACAAGCTTGAGAAGGCATATTTTGTCTGTATAAGCACAATGGCATGAGAGTATTTCCACTAAAGTCACATTATCCAGGAAACTGGAACTGGCAGTGCTAACCAATTTGAAAATAATATCCAGTTGAACCCATCCTGCATGCAGGCTCTTGTTTCTTCCTCATCCTTCACTGATTTGGTACTGGTTCCTGAATGTTTGAAAGTGAAAGTGAAAGTCGCTCAGTCTTGTCTGACTCTTTGTGATCCCATTGACTGTAGCCTGCCAGGCTCCTCTGTCCATGGAATTCTCCAGGCCATACTGGAGTGGGTGGCTGGTTCCTCCTCCAGGGGATCTTCCCAACCCAAGGATTGAACCCAAGTCTCCCACATTGCAGGTGGATTCTTTACCATCTAACCCACAAGGGAGGCCCTGGTGCTTATAAATATCTTGAATGCTTATTAATATCCTAATCCAGGTCTTTGTTATTATTCTTGATTTTAGTTAATGGAGAACCTGATCATTATAATGCCCTTTACAGTCAATGGTGTTTAGCCTTCACTGTTGATTCCATCAATTGTTTGAAGAAGCTTGGTAAGCCAATGTAAGGATCTCATACTCAAATGCATATGTCTGTCTTTCTAAGGGTACCTCCTGACATACAAATCTACCCTTAATTTCTAGAACATTCTTTACTTTCCTTGAATATGGTCCTTTGCTTGCTTTTTTATCAATCTATTAATAATAGAATCTCTTTGATCTTAGAATGACAAAAACTTACTAGGAACTCTTCACCCCTTCAGAATTAGTTTCATCCACTCTCAGTGGGCCAGTAGTGAATACATAGCAGGTAATAGCTATAATGTTCTTCCCAGGTGGTGCTAGTGGTAAAGAATCCTCCTGCCAGATCCTCTATGACCCGCCTCCCAGAGTAATGGAAACAAAAGCAAAAGTAAACAAACGGGACCTAATTAAACTTAAAAGCTTTTGCACAATGACGGAAACTATATGCAAGGTGAAAAGACAGCCTTCAGAATGGGAGAGAATAATAGCAAATGAAGCAACTGACAAATAATTAATCTCCAAAATATACAAGCAGCTCATGGAGCTCAATTCCAGAAAAATAAATGACCCAATCAAAAAATGGGCCAAATAGTTAAACAGACATTTCTCCAAAGAAGACATACAGATAGCTAACAAACACATGAAAAGATGCTCAACATCACTTATTGTCAAAAAAATGCAAATCAAAACCACAATGAGGTACCACATCACTCTGGTCAAAATGGCTGCTATCAAAAAGTCTACGAACGATAAATGCTGGAGAGGGTGTGGAGAAAAGGGAACTCTCTTACACTGTTGGTGGGAATGCAAACTAGTATAGCTACTATGGAGAACAGTGTGGAGATTCCTTAAAAAACTGAATATAGAATTGCCATATGACCCAGAAATCCCACTGTTGGTCATACACACCAAGATCAGAATTGAAAGAGACAAGTGTACCCCAGTGTTCATACAATAGCTAGGACATGGAAGCAACCTAGATACCTATTGGCAGATGAATAGATAAGAAAGCTGTGATACATATACACAATGGAATATTACTCAGCTATTAAAAAGAATGCATTTGAATCAGTTCTAATGAGATGGATGAAACTGGAGCCTATTATACAGAGTGAAGTAAGTCAGAAAGAAAAGCACCAATACAGTATATTAACACATATATATGGAATTTAGAAAAATGGTAACGATGACCCTATATGTGAGACAGCAATAGAGACACAGACTTTTGTATTCTGTGCGAAAATGTGAGCGTGAGATGGTTTGAGATAATAGCATTGAAACACGTATATTATATGTGAAATAGATCACCAGTCCAGGTTCGATCCATGAGACAGGGTGATTGGGGCTGGTACACTGGGATAACCATGAGGGATGGGATAGGGAGGGAGGTGGGAAGGGGGTTCAGGTTGGGGGACACATGTACACACATGGATGATTCAAGTCAATGTATGGCAAAAACCACTACAATATTGTAATTAACTTCCAATTAAAATTAATTAATTAATTAATTTTTTAAAAGTAAAGAATCCTCCTGCCAATGCAGGAGATGCAAAAGAAGCAGGTTTGTTCCCTGGGTCTGGAAGATCCCATGGAGTAAGAAAAGGCAACCCACTCCAGTGTTCTCGCCCGGAAAATTCCATGGGTAGAGGAGCCTGGCGGGCTATGGTCTATGGGTCCACAAAGAGCTGGACATGACTGAGTGACAGAGCACACAGCACACTCAGTAGCTGTGAGAGGAGCCATAGCAGGTGAGGGACAGAAACCTGAGACAAAGTTTCCAGCACGTGGCCACTCATGTTCAGCTTCATAAGGAGTATCTGGGGAACACTTGACTCCCCACCAGCCATAGAAAGGCTGGCTTTAACAGTATAGTTGACAGATCAAATATAAGGTGTCTAGTTAAGTTTGAATTTCAGATAAATGACAGCTTTTTTTAGTATAAGGATGTCTCAAATTTGCACTAGATCTGTGCCATGATTGAGGAGCTTGTGGCACAGAAGGAACTATTTATCTAGTTCAGTTTCTTCTTGCAGAGAATGCCCTTCCTCTTCCTGCATGTCCCATGTCCAGCTGGCTGTACCATCACCCAGTTGACTCCCTTTAAATCAGCTGAAATATTACAGGAATGTTGTTAGTAACAGATGGGCTCAAACATGTAGTTGTGGGAGTGTAAATTCAGTTTCTCAGTGAAAGGAAGTCTGGATCTGAGCTTAAATCAAATCTGGCTGCATGTCTAAAATTTACCTAAGCACATTTTTTGTAATTCTTGAAAAAATTAATTTATTTGAATGATTTTTTTCCCTGAATTTTTCATATACAAATACGAAGAAATTACTCTGAATGAGGCACTTTTTATTCTAATTCTAGTTTAAACGTTCAAACTTGAGGTTTCTTTAATCAAGAGAAATTGACAGAAATGTCTGTTAACTTTCTAGTGATTTAGAATTAAAATTGCCATTTAACCAAAGCCCTGGAGAATCTAACTTTAACCTCCTTCAGTTATTGATGAGTAAATTACTGGCTCTTCAGAGAAACAGTGGTACAAGGAACACAGAAAGTTTCAAAGTGAACTTGGGTTCTCACTCCGTAAAACAAAGTGGTATTTGATGAGGACCTAGGCATACTGTTGAAGGAGATGGGAATATATTTGATTGATGGGATACACGAACACTGGAACTCAGAATAGAGAATGCCAGATAAAATAATTAAAATTCATGTTATTGCTTTGAAAATTGATGTCTTGATTTTAAATTTTTAGTAGTAACTTTAGATGAGGGCTTCCCTGATAACTCAGCTGGTAAAGAATCCCCCTGCAGTGCGGGAGGCCCCAGTCCGATTCCTGGATTGGGAAGATCTGCTGGAGAAGAGATAGGCTACCCACTCCAGTATTCTTGGGCTTCCCTAGGGACTCAGCTGGTAAAGAATCTGCCTGCAATGCGGGAGACCTGGGTTGAATCCCTGGGTTGGGAAGATCCCCTGGAGAAGGGAAAGACTACCCACTCCGGGAGCTGGTGATGGACAGGGAGGCCTGGCGTGCTGATTGATGGAGTCGCAAAGAGTCAGACACGACTGAGTGACTGAACTGAACTGAACTGAACCCACTCCAGTATTCTGGCCTGGAGAATTCCATGGACTGAATAGTCCACAGGGTCACAAAGAGTTGGACATGACTGAGCAGCTTTCACTTTCACTTTAGAAAGTGAAGTCGCTCAGTCGTGTCCGACTCTGCGACACCATGGACTGTAGCCTACCAGGCTCTGAGGAGCCTCTCAGTCCATGGAATTTTCCAGGCAAGAGTACTGGAGTGAGTTGCCATTTCCTTCTCCAGGGGATCTTCCTGGATCGAACCCGGGTCTCCTGCATTGCAGGCAGATGCTTTACCGTCTGAGCCACTGAGGTGAACAAATAACCCTTTGTGATGAAGAAAGCACTGTGCTGTATGAAAACGCAAACTAATAATGATAAAAGAAATCATAGAATTAAAAAATCATCATTATGGCACTACATGGAGAAGTGGGTATTTGCATAGTGCTAATACAATCCTACATAAACTAGTTTCAAGAAATAGGGAGACTCAACTCTACAGGGAAAGGTTATATTGTTATCACCCTAATTCAGGTGTCAATTTGCCATCACTATTGGTCAATCAGATATCTTGCCTTCTATTGTGACATAATAATAAGCACATAACATCAGAGAATGACTGTTAACCAATTATGTTTTGTATGAATTTATCTAGCTTTCAGATCTAACTGCCAATGTGTAGAAACTGCAGGAGCCACAGGATTAAACTGAGAGAGACTATACAGGAATAACCAGACAAGACCAGAAGGGTAAATATTTTTCTTAGTGTAACTAGCTTGTAAATATTTTTCTATAGCTTGGTATCACAAATAAAGAAGGAGGGCGGGAGGTTTGCTGTACCAAAGTAAAAGAGATATTAAGGTCATCACCAGGTTCAACCCATAGTTATGCATTTGGATCATGATTTGGACAAAAAACAGTAGGACATACTTTTAGACGGTTGAAGAAATTTGATATTGCATTAGATGAAAATTTTCGATTTAACAAAATATACATTGTAAGCTTAAAAATATCATTTACAGCATGACCTCTCATAAAAGAAGTGCAAAGAAAAAGATCATGGCTTAAATAATACGTTTCTCCTCCTTTGGATTTCACATGGTTTTCCAGCCTAGCCTGGAAAAAAAATCCTTTCTAGATCCCTTGAGAAAACACTGTTTTCACTGAACATTTGATCCTACCAGAAGCAATATTTGTAAAGAGAAGCAGTAGGTTTCTCTTTACAAATTCAGTCTGATGTTACATCAAAGAAATTCAGATAAACATTGAGGCAATAAGTTTCAAGTTCAAGCTAAATTCTTAATTTAAACTTCTAAAGAAGTTTTTGAAGTTTTTACATAACTATAACAAAAGCTTCAGGAAATAGAATAAAAGACAAGCTTAACAGTAACAGTAATAACATTAGTAAAAATATTAAAACCTTAATGAGGTTTATCAACTTGTTTAATGATAAAAGGAAACTGAGGTAAAGGAAAACTAAATTGATTTAGAAGTATGTGTAAGAGTTACAGCTTTAAGATTTACGTAAACATTTCCGGAATGTAATCATTTTTTTCTTGGGTCTATGCAGCCAATAACTTTCTTTTCCAGCAGTACCTAACATAGTGCCTTGCAGCAGCAGATGTGCTCAACGCATATTAAGTGAATATATGTACTTCTTTTAATTGATCAAAGAGAATTTTCCCTGCTGCATTTTAAAGCTGCTTCTATTCAACTATTTGAAAACGAAAAAGAAAAATGTAGTTAGGTAGTGCTCATTCTTGCATATAGTTCACACCTACTTTAGCTTTGTTATGGATTTGTTCATTATGTTGGTTACTTCTTTGGTAGCATGTTAATAGTAGTCAAATGTAACTTTGCAGATATGTAAATCTTGAGTCCGCAGTACCTTATGCAAAACTTCCAACCATATATGTCTAGAAATTTAGAAACTTTGAAACTAATCATTAATATAGTGCACATTTAACATGTATATAGGCACTAGCAGGATCTAAGACCACCATGCAAACACATTAATATTTCTGCACTAAAATATAGAAATGTCCAAAAGTAGAATAAATAAACTCTGCAAATAACTTTCCATTAGTTCAGATCAGGTTTTGCTAGCCCATGAACTTCAGTGTCAAATTTAACACAGCTTTGAATTTTCAGAGATTTGAGGATTTCAAAATTACAGTAATGATGCTGTGGGGTCTAACAGCATTAATTTATGACCTGCTTTATAAAGCAAACTCTATTCCCTTCCTTTTCAATGGAAATATTCAGAGCAATTATTTCAGTGCTTAGACAAAATTGTCTTAGAGCATGTTTTAATATAGCCATTCTCTTAATAATAAAAAACAGATTCTTTTGGACATGATTTTTGTGTATTACTTCTTGAGAGTACTTACAGAGATAGTAATCAGTGAAAATTCTGACCAAAAGCTCTGTTTCTTACAGACTACCTGCTTATGCCCTAGTGTAGAGGCAGAGGTGGGTGGGTCTCAGGCCATATCAACATGTGATTTGTCATATTCTTAACTGTCCTTTGGGAGTAAATTGGCATTCAATAAGTAGACAATTTATGCCATTATTAGGGTAATTAAAATATATTACTGCCTCAGATAATGAATGGTTTCCAATGTCTTCAAAGAATAAAATAGCATTCAAAGAGAGTGCAGATGGTCCTATTTTATGTAAATGTAAATATTACATTGGCTAGTGAAACCTGTAATAAATATAAAATTTTGCCATAAGAAACATTGATTCAGTCACTAAAAGTCAAATTATATAAACACTCATCACTTTTAGAGGAAGTTAAAGCTAAGGTCATACATTCTTCTGATACTGGAACTATAAAAGGAGCTCCTTTCCCAAACAAAATCTCTAGGCAAATCTAACACTGTAATTTTAGCCTTTTCTCCATATATTAGACAATGAGTCAAAGAGAAGGACACAAAACAGACCTAGAAATGGGACAAAACGTTTAAGGAAAAGGTAAACTCATTTGAGTTTACTGGGAAAGAGGGTGGAAATATCTTCTGCCCAGGAAGCTGATAGGATGGGGAGCATTTTTCCTCCATTTTGCTCCAAAATTTCTGCACTCCCAAGTGAAGTAGGAAGGAAGGATAAAGAGCTGGTGTGGTGGACCACAGGGACCCCTGAACTAGTGGGGCCTTCAGAGTGGAGGGTCCTTCTTGGAGGAGACACTCTTGCTTCTGCAGAGACAGAGAAAGTCCAAGAAGGAAAGTAAAGAGGGTTTGCCCTGGCACAGGGTAGGCTGCCTCTGTGTTCACTCAAGAATCAGGCCAGAAGGTGCCTTAAATATGAAGTGTGTATCGTTAGTGAAAAGTCCTTTGTCTTTCATGCCTTGAGAATGTTGATGGGACAGGCTGAATCATGTGCCCCATATCCTTATGTTGAAGTCTTAACCCCTAGGACCTCAGAATGTGACTGAATTTACAGATAAGACCTTTAGAGAGGTGATTAGTTTAAAATGAGGGTATTAGGGTGTCTCTACTCCAATGTGACTGGAGAGAGTTGGACCCAGAGAGCCACCAGGGACTCACAGCCACAGAGGGTAGACCATGTCAGAGGCAGCAGGAAAGAGGCCATTTACAAGACAGAGAGAGATGCCTCTGGAGACACAAGCCCTGCAGACACCTCAGTCTTGGACTTCCAGCCTTCAGAACTGGGGAAGAAATTTCTGTTGTTTGAGCCCCACAGTGTGTGGCATTGTGTTATGGCAGCCCAAGCAGACTAACATACTCAATTTAACAAAAGTGCTGCAGGAGCAGTAGTAACTTAATAAAATAAAATCTTACTTGGGTGGACAGGAAACACAAATCAGTGCCTTTAGAATCAGAGAGTAAAAAAAAAAAAAATTACTGGTTAATAATAATTCATCCATTTAAAATAAGGTTTCAAAATCCCTTCGTGGGAGGCAAAGTAATATCCACCTAAAAATGTCCACTAGACATGCAGTCGTGTGTTACAGAAACAGTGGGAAGCTAACTCACACACAGCCCTGTGGATTCCTGACCGTGACGGGAGGGGTGGGCCACATTTCCTCACCATTCCTTAAGATATTCAAACACCTCCCCATGAGTTCCTGAGAGTGACGGGAGGGGTGGGCTGTATTTCCTTACTATTCCTTACGATAGATAGTCCATCCCACTGCTGGATGGCTCTTCCTTTCAGAACTTTCTTGTTCCCCATCCTCCTCTACCTGGCATCTGGCAAAACAAACACAATTTCTTTTTACTCAGTGTGGTGCAATTGAAAATTTGTTGTTGATCTTTAATTTGAAGTGATGTTTCTAGTGTTAAACTATGTTTAGTTCATTGTCAACAGCTATTGACCGAGTAACTGGACAAGTGACTCCAGTTTTCTCCTCTACAAAGTGAGGCGATAACCATTTGAATCTCACAGGGCTCTTCAGAGAATTAAATGAATACATACAAACTGGGTTTATAAAGTGTCAAGTGTTGAAAACTTCTGTTTTTATATCTATTAATTGATTTTTTCACACAGGCTTTAAAATACTTGAAGGCAACTTGAATGTGCCTCTTAATATCTTCTTTTGCTTACATACCATCAACCTCTTCAACTGTCTTTAGTCCACACAATTTCTAGTCCATTTTCCAACAAGACTTTTAAGTATTAGCCAATATCTTCATGGAAAATATTGTACCAATTAAAGATCAAAGAAAATGTAGACCTATCTACTCTTTTTTCTTTAAAATTTGTGGCAAAAGAGTTACCAAAAACAGCTTCACTCACCTATCATCCTGATGTGCTATGCTTAGTCGTTTAGTTGTGTCTGACTCTTTATGACCCCCATGGACTGTAGCCTGCCAGGCTCCTCTGTCTATGGGGATTCTCCAGGCAAGAATACTGGAGTGGGTCATCATGCCCTCCTCCAGGGGATCTTCCCAACCCAGGGATCGAACCTTGGTCTCCCGCATTGCAGGCCGATTCTTAACCGTCTGAGCCACCAGCAGGTTATCCTAGTGGTGCTGGGGTCCCAGAGCTGAGGGGCAGGTGCTGGTCTCAGCTAGCGTGTGTCTGCCTGTCTGCCTGTGAGACTGGAGAGGCTCTGTCCCAGCTGGAGTCCTGATTGGCCCCAGTGATGCTGGTCACTATAAGATCTTCTGTCCCCATTCTTCTTTCCTTTTCCAAAAGTCTAAAGCATCACAGTGATAAAGGGAAGGCATAAGAACATGCGCTGCAGGAGTTTTCTTTTTATAAGGCCTCTATTTCCACATCTGCATACATCAAGCCCCGCCCTCACTATCCCCCTTGCATTGCCTCCTGGGTGTTGTGAAGGAAAGGGGACTGTGGTGACATCGGTACATGGGGACGAGGGTGACAGTGACACCAATTACGAATATGTCTTGAAGATTGATTAATGGTGCTAGGAGCTACAGAAATGTTTGATACTGAGGAGGCTTTTCAAGAAAGGGAGCTCAGTAACTCTGAGGTCTGAGGAAGGGCCGCATGAGGGACAGCTGTGTTTCCTCCAAGAATACAGACAGGTTTCTTCAGACTTTGAGTGTATTTTAGACAATGGCTATCACAGTGGTGTCTCAGATAGGACAGCAAAAGTCACCCAGTGATGATTGTTCCGAAAGGTTTCCAAGGCTTTCTGGAAAGTCTTGACAAATGACCTGTAGCATTGCCCTCTGTAGTAGAGTTAATGATTCTGAATTTGGATAAAAAGGAAAAATTGAATGAAGAACGAATAAAATAGAGGACATTTGCATCATATACATTTCTTTGGTCGTAAAACTATCCTTTAGTCAGATCCATTAGACCAGAAGGAAAAAGTTGTTTTGTTTCATTTTTTCAGAAGCTGATCCAAAATCAAAACTTGACTTTTAAATGTCTCTCTCAGAGTCAGGTAAGACCACAGATGGATACGCAGTGTCACAGCCCAAGCCAGTGACTGAGTCTTTACATTTTAATGGCTTCATGTTGGGTCACATCGTGAGCCCTCCATATGTGAAGGGCTATGTTTCAATTCTCTCTTTAAAGACTGAGAGAATAGTAAAAAGCATGCAAAAGTCACTGTATTAAATATGAATTAGAAAGGGGTGTTAAGTGCTGACTTCTTCCTTCAAGGAATTTAAACATACACAACCAACAAGACAAATAAGCAAAAAGGTACAGAGAAAGGTCTCCAGGTGTTCACCATAGAGTGACTGTCACAGGCAGTGACGGCTGGTGCTGACTGAATACAAAGGCCATGTGCTTGGGTTAGCTCAGCTCTGCTGCATAAGACAAATGGACCTCTGGGTCTGCGGAGGTCTCCCCACCAAGAGCTGAGGAACTTTGTAGATTCCATCCTGTTTTTCAGGATTCTAGTTAGTGCTTATAGCATTGCTAGCAATCTGGCTTGAATTGCTTTGTTTTGTTGCACATTCTGATGGCACATGCTCATGACTTTAGTTCCTCAGTGTATCCATATATCGGGCTAATTCAGAACCAAGATGTCTAACATCACCAACCAGGATTACAGGATTTGAGGTCACAAGATCCTCATGTTCCAAAATGATGTCACTTTACTGCAAAAATTTTACTTAATGTGTTTCCCCTAAATTTCTCATTTCTAGATTTAACTCCTTACCAAAATCTCTCAAAATATGACAAAAAGACTCAAAATTTTAAATTAAGATGCTTTCATCTACTAACAATCTAGATGCAGGAGGGAACAAGAGAAACCTGCAGGCATGTCCACGCTCAGGTCACTTCTCTCCCTCACCTGCCCAGGCCCCCCTGTACCTGTACGTAGAACCCATGCTGAATGTGGAATCCAAGCGTGGTGTCAAGGGACTTTGCCCAAGAACCACCTTCTTCAGGGCTGAGAAGGGTGCTGCTTTTCCAGAGAATTTGTTTCCCCTTACTTGTGCTCAGGGATCCTTTGTGACCTAGGGGAACTGGGGGCTGAGGTGACTTGTGCCAAGGGTGTTATGAACCTCTGGCAAGGGAGGGGCAGAGCTCTCTCATTTGTGCTTGTCAAAATGTGGCCCCTGATGACATAAAACACCATGGATACGGGCCTCTTTCGGGTGTGCTGACCTTTTTCCCAGGTTCACCACTGCAGCCAAGCTGTTGACAGCCTGGAGTCTTTGATGAAGCAAAGGCTTGTGAGCCCAAACTGAACCTTGGGACTTGGTCCCTCCAACAGAGAGAATCCAGGAAAAGCCAGGAAGCCTCTACCACCAAGCTGTATAGGTAGAGAAGTCACCTGGAGTATCTACCTACTGAACTGCATGTAGTGCAGTTTGAGAACATTCTGGAAGATGTGAAGGACTTGCAGAGATTATCTACAGGAAGACGATTAGAGCAATATGCCTGGTACCAGAAGACAGACCACTCCTAGCTACACTTGACTGGTTTGTGTTATTTTTAATGAGAAAAACAGAAATCAATATCAAAACCTTACTGTCAAATACTAAGGACTACAACAGCATTTAAACTATATAAAATGATATAGAATTCTCATTTCACAGGATAAATCTACCATTCTCACTAATTCCATTGATTGTCCCATGGGTCGGGTGGGCTTGGTGGGCTCCACTGACTTTGACAATGGGCCTTTTTGTTGTTCTGAAGGCTCTCCTAAAGCCTTGCCTCTGGTCAGACAAAGTAAAGGACAATTCACAACAAATGCCATCCAAAGAGGGATATTTTTAAAGCATAAGATAATTCTTAACAGCTTCAAAAACAAAGCTTGTCAAGAGAAAGAACATTTCTGCCCAATATTCAGACTTGGTTCAATAAACATTTGTTATGCCTTTCCCACATGTCACGTGGAGGGGGTGACTCAGAATGCCAGTGAGAGATGGTTATTGCCCTGGAGGACCCAATACTGGTTTCCTCCAATGAATGGCTCCCATGGAAATTCACAAGCATGAAAAATTATGTGTAATATTTCTCATGCTTTCAAATGTCAGTGTTTCAGAGGAGGTTTTTACCATGAAAATTGCATTCACTGATACAGATCTCCACAATGTTATGCACATACCTAGAATTGTGGCTTTTTCAAGAGAATTTTCTAAGCACAATAAACAATAACTATTTTGATACTGAAATCACAGGTGTGCATAAGAGCAGTTTTGGACCTTAGCAGTGGCTGTTGGGAAGATACCATTTGTTGGACCACTCATGTATGTGATACCTGGAGCAAATATGACTGTCACATCAGCAACTGTGGTTGTGTCTAACCAATTTCAAGGTGTAAGAGTGATCTTCCTCTCCTTTGCAGTGAAAACCCTGATACTCTAACATTCCATAAACACTTCCCCATAGTTGAGTGTACCTCACTGCATGGCTATACATTTTAATGTACTAAAGCTTGGTTTTTGTTATTACTTATCCTTCCCACATTCTGGACCCTATCTATTGAAAGTTCAGCTCAGTTCAGTTGCTCAGTCATGTCTGACTTTTTGCAACCCCATGGATTGCAGCATGTCAGCTTTCCTGTCCACCACCAACTCCTGGAGCTTGCTCAAACTCATGTCCATCAAGTCGGTGATGGCATCCAACCAATCTCTTCCTCTGTTGTCCCCTTTTCCTCCTGCCTTACTGGGATTTCCCAGCATCAGGGGCTTTTTCAGCGAGTCAGTTCTTCACATCAGATGCCCAAAGTATTGGAGCTTCATTTTTAACATCAGTCCTTCCAATGAATCTTCAGGACTGATTTCCTTTAGGATTGACTGGTTGGATCTCCTTGCAGTCCAAGGGACTCTCAAGAGTCTTCTCCAACACCACAGTTCAGAAGCATCAACTCTACAGTGCTCAGCCTTTTTTTTTTTTAAATTAATTTATTTATTTTTTTTTTTTTTTTCANTCCACACTGTTCTCCATAGTGGCTGTACTAGTTTGCATTCCCACCAACAATGTAAAAGGGTTCCCTTTTCTCCACACCCTCTCCAGCATTTATTGCTTGCAGACTTCTGGATCACAGCCATTCTGACTGGTGTGAAGTGGTACCTCATTGTGGTCTTGATTTGCATTTCTCTGATAATGAGTGATGTTGAGCATCTTTTCATGTGTTTGTTAAGTGCTCAGCCTTCTTTATGGTCCAGCTCTCACATCCATACATATGAGAGTTGGAAACTCTCTGTTGGAAACCGTCAATTGGAAACTTAGTAAGAAAATGTAATTTCTTCTTACATGTGAGGAAACAGAAAGAGATTTGAATAGAAAAGGTTTATTGGGTTTCAAAGGACAAAACAGAGGTTTTTTCTAAGATTGTTAATTGAACTAACAGATATAGATCTGCCTGTCATCCAATCTCAAAGAACCCTCTCTCATTAAGTCTGCATTCTGGGTCTCCCTCAGCCTCTCTTGTGAACCATTCTCTGGAAGACTCCTTTCACCTCACAGATTATCACTGTTGATAACACATTTGGCAAACCAGAGGAGACAGTGGAGATTCTGCTGTTACCTGTGCTTAGGTGGAGATGTCTCCACTGAAGTCCTTGCTGGGAGTTAGTTCTATAAATGGGGTTTTGCTGAACCCTTACCTGCCTTTGGAAGGAGAAATCCTTAGGCCCTTGACACAGATGTGGCTCAGAAAGACCACAGATAAAGAAGAGCACTAACAGGTAGATGAATGAGAAGGAAAAAGCCACTTTATTCTTCCAGGCTTGATACTTTAAATTGCAGTGCTGCAGAAGAATCTTGAGAGTCCCTTGGACAGCAAGAAAATCAGACCAATGAATCCCAAAGAAAATGAACCCTGAATATTCGCTGGAAGGACTGATGCTGAAGCTCCAATAATTTGGCCACCTGATGCGAAGAGCCGACTCATTGGAAGATATCCTGATTCTGGGAAAGATTGGAGGCTGGAAAAGATGGGGACGACAGAGGATGAGATGATTGGATGGCATCAGTGACTCAATGAACATGAGTTTGAGCAAACTCTGGGAGATAGTGAAGGACAGAGAGGCCTGGCATGCTGCAGTTCATGGGGTCACAAAGATTTGGACATGGCTTAGTGACTGAACAACACCAACATTCTTCCAGGCAATAATTCTTTCAAGAAAGCCAAACTGTGATTCTCTCAAGCTGCCCATAGATGAGAATTATCTTCTTGCAAACCCCTAGCTCTGGGGTTTCTGTGTTGCTAGCAGCAAAACCTCAATGTCTGTCTCTGTTTAAAGCATTTTTTATGACACAAATGAACTTTTCTACAAAACAGAAACAGACTTACAGACATAAAGAACAGACTTGTGGTTACCAGGGCAGGCTGTAGGGTCGGGGTGGGATAGATTGGGAGTTTGGAGTTAGCAGATGCAAACTATCATACATAGAATGGATAAACAGCAATGTCCTACTGTACAGCACAGGAGCTATCTTTAATATCCTATGATAAATCATTATGGAAAAAATTTGAAAAAAGAATATATATTTGCATGTATAACTGAATCACTCTGAAGTACAGCAGAAATTATCACAACATTATAAATCAACTATACTGCATTAGAAAAAAACATTTTTTTAATCCTTCAGAAAATGTAATATTTCCTATAGAAATTTTACAAATTTCTCATAAATGGAATTTTCAAGCAACCCTGGAAATCCAAAGAGGACCTCAAACTCTTAGTATTAAGCAGATTTCTGTCTGAAATATCTTGAAATGACAATTCCTTGGAGTTTAGCTTGCCTAGGTCTAATCTTGGCTAGACCATAAAATGTTTATTTTTCTTCATCAGCTTAGATATACAGCTTGCAATTTTTTAGATCACGCTTCCTCTGTAATTGGCAGATTTTACAATACAGAACAGCTAGAATCTGTGTTTGAGAAAGAGAAGAAAGTGTGCAATATTTTTTTTCTGTCATTATATAGGATGACTAAAAGCCACTGAAACACTTCCATCTCGATATTGTTTATCTATTTTCACAAAGAATCTTTTTACCTCACAGGTATCCTCCCTATTTAAAGACTTCCCAAGAAAATGATTGTTGTCCCTACAATTACAATTTTCAGCCTAGAAGATGTATTATAGTTTATTATCAATATATCAATATTTCTCCTGTTTCCTGTAGAGTAAGGAGCAGTCATTTCAGAATAAGTGGGAAAATAAGCACAAACAAGAATACAGAGGACCAGAAAGCAGCAGAACTCAGGGCCACAGATGAAGTCAATAGATTTTTCATCCCTGACACTCATGCTATAAGTCTTATACTACGTTTGCAATGAAATAAAGCATAGCAGGCTTGTAGCTACACCAATACTCTTTACCGATACTGATCTGAATAAGAACCTCGGGAAGGCATATTTGAAAATAAGAACCCTGAGAAAGATTCAAGAAACCTAAAACGTGGGTTTTGAAGGTAGATTCAGTCCTTTGCAGGAAACTGCCCATTGAGAATAAGCCCTCTGAAAATATGAGGAGGCAGACCTCTCTGCTTTCACAAACAGTGGATGTAAATCCCTAAAAGAGAAAGCTGCTGGAAGAGTTGGCCCCTCTGCCTGGTTGGCCAGGCAAAGAGGAGTTCATGCCCAGGGAACTGTGAGAGACAAATCCAGAGCTGGATCAGAGGGGATCAGTGGCTAGCGGGGAGTATTCTCAATATGTGCCTGGAAAGTGCCAGAAAAGAACTTGAATTTTTAAAAACCAAGATCAATAGCACTGGCCTTGCCTGGAGTATGGTGGCAACGAAGGGTGAGTGAGGGAAGTGGAGCAGCTGTGAAAGCCTTCACCCTTTGACTGTCTGGTGCTCCGCTGCTTCTAGACGGCCTGGGCCACACCCTGCAAAGACGTCATCTTCATATGCAGACCATCCCCAAGTAAGCTGTGGTCTAATAATCTCTTTAAATGTGGCTGTGCAGCACAGGGAGCTATACTTAACACTTTTTAATAACCTATAAGGGGAAAAAAAAATCTGGAAAAAAAAATATGTACTTATAACTGAATTACATTGCTGTACACTTCAAACTAACACAGTACTATAAATCAACTATATTTATATTTATATTGCTGATAAAGTTGAAGTAAAGGAAGAGGATTTAACTTCCTGTCAGAAACAACTAAATCAGCTAAAATATATAAAACAATGATTTTCAGATACCGGACATCAGGCATCTCAGTACAGTGATCCCTGAAAGAGAAGAAAAAACACAGAAGCTAATGATGATCACCCAGCTTACTGCCTAAATTCCAGACTTTAGCACAAGATAGGGAATCCAGGTTGCATTCAATGATCTCTTTAAGTTGAAAAAATATTCCTTGTCTTAGAGTCTATTTTTCTGACACTGGAGAAGGGAATGTATACCCACTGCAGTATTCTTGTCTGGAGAATTACATGGACAAAGGAATCTGGCAAGCTACAGTCCATCGGGTCACAAAGAGTCTGATATAAGTATTGCTACTCTAGCTTTCTTTTGGTTTCCATTTGCAACTTTTTCCGTTCCTTCATTTTCAGATTGTGGTGTGTTTTTACATTTGAAGTGAGCCTCTTGTAGACAGGATATGTATAGATCTTATTTTGCAGTCCATTCAGTTATTAATTATCTTTTTATTGGAGAATTTAGTCCGTTTACAGTTAAAGAAATTCTTGGTAAGTATTTACCCATCGCCATCTTGTCAAAAGCAAGACATTACTTTGCCGACTAAGGTCCGTCTAGTCAAGGCTATGGTTTTTCCTGTGGTCATGTATGGATGTGAGAGTTGGACTGTGAAGAAGGCTGAGCGCCAAAAAATTGATGCTTTTGAACTGTGGTGTTGGAGAAGACTTGAGAGTCCCTTGGACTGCAAGGAGATCCAACCAGTCCATTCTGAAGGAGATCAATCCTGGGATTTCTTTGGAAGGAATGATGCTAAAGCTGAAACTCCAGTACTTTGGACACCTCATGTGAAGAGTTGACTCATTGAAAAAGACTCTGATGCTGGGAGGGATTGGGGGCAGGAGGAGAAGGGGACGACCCAGGATGAGATGGCTGGATGGCATCACGGGCACGATGGGCGTGGGTCTGAGTGAACTCCGGGAGTTGGTGATGGACAGGGAGGCCTGGCATGCTGCAATTCATGGGGTCGCAAAGAGTCGGACACGAGTGAGCGACTGAACTGAACTGAACTGATCTTGTTAACTGTTTTCTAGTTGTTTTGGCATTTCCTCTCTGTTTCTTTCTCTCTTTCTTTGTGATTTCATGACTTCAGTGAAATGTTTATGTTTTTTCCTCTGTCTTTTAAAAATTTATACAGGTTTTTGCTTTTTGATTACCATGAGGCATACCTATAACAGCCTATCTTAAGTTAGTAACAACTTAAACTTGATCTCATTATAAATTTTAATGTTATTACTCATTAAACATTAAAGATGTTTAATGTTTTTGATGTCTTATGTATTCCTTAAGTAATTATTGTAATCGTGGATACTTTTACTATTTTGTCTTTTAACCTTCCTACTAGATTTATAATAACTGATCCTTTACTTTTACTTTCCCAGTGAGATTTTTTATTTACTTTCCCAGTGAGATTTGTTCTTTCATATATTTTCTCATTATCAATTAGTGCCCCTTCTTTTCAGCTTAATGAGGTCCTTTTAACATTTCTCATAATGCTTGTTTAGTGGTGATGAACTATTTTAGCTTTTTCTTATCTGGAAACATGTCTCTCCTTCAATTCTGAATATTAGTTTTGCCTGATAGAGTTTTGTTAGTTGGAAGTTATTTTCTTTCAGTTATTTTGAATATATTGTCCCACTCCCTTAAGGACTGCAAAGTTTCTGTTGAAATATCTGCTGATTATCTTATGAGGGTTCCCTTGCATGTAACTAGTTGTTTTCCTCTTGATGCCTTTAAAATTCTCTATTTAGCTTTAATCTTTGCCATTTTAATTATAATGTGTCTTGGAGTTGACCTCTGTGGATTCATTTTGTTTGGACTCCCTTTGATTCTTAGATATATGTTTCCTTCCTCAGGTTGAGGAAGCTTTCAGATATTATTTCTTCAAATAAGTTCTTTGCCTACTTCTCTCTCATGTCTTCTTATGGGACCCCTATACTATGAATGTTAATATGTTAGATAGTTTCCCAGAGGTCTCTTAAATTGTCTTCAATTTTTAAAATTATTTCATCTTTTTTCTGTTCAACTTGGGTACTTTCCACTAATCTGTCTTCCAGTTCACTGAGCCATTTCTCTGTAATCTGGTCTATTATTGATTCTGGTGTGTTTTTTAAAATGTTTAGTTATTGTATTCTTCAACTCTGGTTCCTCTTTATATTTTTTAACTTTTTGTTAGGTGACTCACTCTGTTCATCCATTCTTTTCTGTAATTAATTGAGCATCTACATGATCATTACCTTGAACTCCCTACTGGGTAAATTATTTCCACTTCACTCAGTTCTTTTGGAGTTTTGTCATTCCTTGCTTTGGAACATATTCCTGCATCTCCTTATTTTGCCTAATTATCAGTGTTTATTTCTATGTCTTGTGGTTTGGATACACTCCCCAATTTTAGAGAAGTGGCCTTATGTAGGAAATATCTTAAGCACACTCCTCTCTGGTCAGCAGAGCGATATGCTCTTGGTGTGGCCCTTATGTGGGCTCTGTGGACTCTTCTTTTGTGGCAGGACTGGTTCCTGTGGGTGCATAGGTAGGGGGGACCGACCTCCAGTCCACTCAGCTGCCAATGTAGTATGCCAGTGTGGCTGCCTCACATGGCATTGCTGGCCCATTCTTGGCATGGCTGACTGTGTGGTCCAGGTGTCCCGGGGCTATAGTAGCGCTGGTTTAGAAAGATCAGCAGGAGAAAAATATACAGATTTTATTCTGTTTACACATCAGGCTTCCTTGGTAGCTCAGGTGATAAAAAATCCGCCGAAAATGCAGGAGACCTGGGTTCAATTTTTGGATCAGAAAGATCCTCTAGAGAAGGGAATGGAAACCCACTCCAGTATTCTTGCCTGGAGAATCCCATGGAGAGTGATGCCTAGAGGGCTAGAGTCCATGAGGTCACAAAGAGTTTGACTTGACTAAGTGACCAATACTTTTACACTCTCCAGTCTTGAAGGAGCGGCCTCCTGTAACAGATGAAGCTTGTCATTCAACTCTGCATCAGCTCTTGGTTGTCTCTCAAACCTCTGTGGTTGTCCAGGTGGGCCATTATATTTTTAATAGCGCCCAGTAGTTTAAAATGTGCCAAGACCTGTCAGTGTCCCAAAGGGGAGAATCTCAACAGCTAGACACAGGCTGACTGGATTCCAGGCCCTCAGGCAATAGCGTTCAAATGTATATACAGTTTTGAGGAGCTATAAGCATTAGATCACCACAAGTGATTTGGAAATATCTGCTGTGTGGTTCACAAAAGTCAGGGCTCCACATGAGTGTAAATAAGCTTCTTTCTGAGGAATGCTGGTGAGCTGGAACAAGGCAAAAAGAGGTCCCTAAGATGGTGCCCAGAGCCTATGTTCATGAGATCAGCTCCATTAACCCCTAGATATCTGCCAAATCTGAAGCCGGCTCCTCAGGCTGAAACTCCAGGACAAGAAAGTGACCATCATAGAAAAGCTAAGGGTGGGGCAAGGCGTGCCTCAGTCCACTATCTGCATGGTGCCTGGGGTGTGGCAGCTGCCTTCTAAAAATAGAGGAGGAGAAAACACTTCCAAACACATTTTATGAGGCCAGTATTATCTGATACTGAAATAAGACAGTTCAGTTCAGTTCAGTCGCTCAGCCGTGTCTGACTTTTTGCGACCTCATGAATCACAGCACGCTGGCCTCCCTGTTCATCACCAACTCCTGGAGTTCACTCAGACACACGTCCATTGAGTCAGTGATGCCATCCAGCCATTTCATCCTCTGTCATCCCCTTCTCCTCCTGCCCCCAATCCCTCTCAACATCAGAGTCTTTTCCAATGAGTCAACTCTTCGCATGAGGTGGCCAATGTACTGGAGTTTCAGCTTTAGCATCATTCCTTCCAAAGAAATCCCAGGATTGATCTTCTTCAGAATGGACTGGTTGGATCTCCTTGCAGTCCAAGGGACTCTCAAGAGCCTTCTTCAACACCACAGTTTAAAAGCATCAATTCTTTGGCGCTCAGCCTTCTTCACAGTCCAACTCTCACATCCATACATGGCTACTGGAAAAACCATAGCCTTGACTAGACGGACCTTAGTCGGTAAAGTAATGTCTCTGCTTTTGAATATCCTATCTAGGTTGGTCATAAATTTTCTTTCAAGGAGTAAGCATCTTAATTTCATGGCTGTATGCAGGTGAAGAAGCAACAGTTAGAACTGGACATGGAACAACAGACTGGTTCCAAATAGGAAAAGGAGTACGTCAAGGCTATATATTGTCACCCTGCTTATTTCACTTATATGCAGAGTACATCATGAGAAACGCTGGACTGGAAGAAACACAAGCTGGAATCAAGATTGCCAGGAGAAATATTAATAACCTCAGATGTGCAGATGACTCCACCCTTATGGCAGAAAGTGAAGAGGAACTAAAAAGCCTCTTGATGAAAGTGAAAGTGGAGAGTGAAAAAGTTGGCTTAAAGCTCAACATTCAGAAAACAAAGATCATGGCATCTGGTCCCATCACTTCATGGGAAATAGATGGAGAAACAGTGGAAACAGTGTCAGACTTTATTTTGGGGGGCTCCAAAATCACTGCAGATGGTGACTGCAGCCATGAAATTAAAAATAAGACAAGCATGACACAAAACAGAGAAATTTATAGGTTATTATCACTGATGAACATAAATGCAAAAAC
>SJYQ01001751.1:947901-986887 GCA_006410935.1 Redunca redunca
AGATGAGTGGAAGATAAGAATGAATTACAAGAATAAATTCATACATACATGGCCAATTAATTTACCACAAAGGTGTCAAGAATATACAATGGGAAAGGAAAGTCTCTTCAATAAATGATGTTAGAAAAATTGGACAGTGGTATGCAATATGATGAAATAAAACCTTTATCTTACACATATACAAAAATTAAATCATAATAAATCAAATATTTAAACATAAAACCTGAAACTATAAAACACCTAGAAGAAAATATAGGCAGTAAACTCTTTGACACAAGCCTTGGCAATAATTTTTTAAAAATCTGAAACCAAAAACAAAAGCAGCAAAAGCAAAAACAAACAAGTGACACTAGATAAAAATAAAAGTTACTGCACAGCAACAGAAGCCACCAAATGAAAATAAAACCTATTGGATGGGAGATAACTGCAAATTATATATCTGAGAAGTGGCTATATCCAAAATATATAAAGAACTCATGCAACTTAATAGCAAAAACAAAAACAAGCAAAAAAACCAATCCAATTAAAAATGGACAGAGGCTCTGAACAGACATTTTTCCCAAAAGACATACAGATGGCCAACAGGTGCAGGAACACATGCTCAACATCATTAATTATCAAGGAAATGCAAATCAAAGCCACAGTGTGTTATCATCTTACACCTGTTTGAATAGCTATTAGCAAAATGACAAGAAATAACAAGTGTGAGCACACAGAGAAAAGGGAACATTTGTGCACTGTTAGTGGGAATGTAAACTGGTGCAACCATATGGAAATTGGTTTCCATATGGTTGGATGGAAACCAACCATTTGTATAGTATACAACTGTTACTTTATATAGTAATTCAATTTTTTTTTCAAAAAAAAAAAAGAAAATAAGACTACCATATGATCTAGCAAATCCACTTCTGGGTATTCATCAGAGAAAAATGAAAACACTAACTCAAAAAGATATCCACACCCTTATGTTCATATGCAACATTATTTACAATGGTAAGATGTGAAAACAACCTGTGTCCATCAATGGATGAATGGATAAAGAAAATGTGGAACATTTACAATGGAAATTATTTAGTCATGAGAAAGGACATTTTTCCATTTGCAACAATATTGATGGACCTGGAGAACATTATGCCAAGTGAAAAAAGGCAGAGAGAGATAGACAAATACCTTAAGATATCATTTACATATAGAATCTAAAAAGAAATTCATGGATATTGAGAAACTGATTGGTGGTTACCAGAGGCAAGGTGGGGGTAATAAATATGGGTGAACTTCAAAAAAATATTTAAAAACATTGAATTAGAATTGGGAGTCTGAGAAGGCCAAGTCAGTCACTGTTCTCAGAACAGAGCAAGAGAGAAGAAAGAGTGCAGAGAACCCTCCAAAGATGAAAAGCAACTCCTTTTCAAGTTTCCAACTGAGTACTAATCAACATACGTGTGTGAGGAAGCTATCCAAATGAACCACTCAAAGGAGCAGAGGAGACAGGTGCTATTTTTGACATTCAAAAACTGAAACAATTCATTATTAGCAGATCTATACTACAAAAAATACTGCAGGGCAAGAGGAAAAGGATATCAGATAGAAATATGTATGCATGCAAAGGAAGGAAGAATACCCCAAATGGTAAATGTTAAGGGTTTTCCCCTTATTTTTAATCTCTTTAAAAAATAATGGATTAATAGCAAAAATAATGTATTATGGAAGAATATAATGTAATGTGTGAAAACAATAGCACAAAGGCTTGGACATTGGAAGAGTAAGATTCTTATGTCACATTTGAAGTAATATAATATTACATGACAGCTAACTGGTAAGTCAAAGATATATACTATACATCCTAAAACTATACATTTTTAAAAGCCATACCTTTAAAAAGTTACAGTTAAAAAGCCAACAAGGAAATGAGATGAAATCACATACACACGCACACACACACAACCCTCAATTTAACTGAATCCAAAGGAAGATAAAAAGAAAAAGGGGACAAAATAAAGATACGAACAAATGCCAAGTGGTACACTTGAACACAAAACCACCAATGATCACATTAAATGTAAATGGTTTAAACATCTCAATTAAAATATTTTCAGATTGTATGGAAAATAAGACCTAACTATATGCTCAGTTCAGTCGCTCAATTGTGTCTGACTCTTTGCGACCCCATGGACTGCAGCACGCCAGGCTTCCCTGTCCATCATCAACTCCCAGAGCTTGATCAAACTCACGTGCATGGAGCCAGTGATGCCATCCAACCATCTCATCCTCTGTTGGCCCCTTCTCCTGCTTTCAGTCTTTCCCAGCATCAGGGTCTTTTCCAAGGAGTCAGTTCTTCACATTAGTTGGCCAAAGTATTGGAGCTTCAGCTTCAGCGCCAGTCCTTCCAATGAATATTCAGGACTGATTTCCTTTAGGATTGACTGATTTGATCTCCTTGCTAGAAGTCTGTCTCCTTGTAGAACTATATGCTAGCTACAATAAATTCATTTTGAATAAAAAGACACACAGGGATTAAAAGTGAAAAGATGACCAAGAATATCATGCGTAGGTATTTTAATATCAGACAAAGTAGTTTTCTGTGCAAAAAATATTGCCAGGGACAAAAATATCATGTTATAATGATAAAGTGGTCAGTAAAGGTTTTTAAATATTTAATAACAAAAATTCCATTTGCATGGAAGCAAAATCTGACAGAATTGCAAGAAGAAATAGACAAATCCACAAGAGTAATTTGAAATTTCAACACTCTTTCCCTTATAATTTGAGAATGAGTAGGCAAACAACAGTACAATACATATTATTTCCAAGTGCATAGAAAACATTTACCATGATAGGCCATAAACAAGTCTCAAACAATTTAAAGACATTCAAATCATACAAGGAGTATTCCCTGACTATAATGGAAAAAATTGGAACTAACAGAAAAGCTTTCTTACCTCTCCTTGCTATTCCTTGAAACTCTGCATTCAGATGGGTATATCTTTCCTTTTCTCTTTTGCCTTTCACTTCTCTTCTTTTCTCAGCTATTTGTAAGTCCTCCTCAGACAACAGTTTTGCCTGTTTGCATTTCCTTTTCTTGAAAATGGTTTTGATCGCTGCCTCCTGTACAGTGTTATGAACCTCCATCCATAGTTCTTCAGGCACTCTGTCTATCAGATCTAATCCCTTGAATCTACTTGTCACTTCCACTGTACAATCAAGGGATTTGATTTAGGTGACACCTGAACTGTCTAGTGGTTTTCCCTACTTTCCTTAATTTAAGTCTGCATTTTGTATTGAGAAGCTCATGATCTGAACCACAGGCAGCTCCCAGTCTTGTTTGTGCTGACTGTACAGAACTTCATCTTTGACTACAAAGAATATAATCAATTTGATTTCAGTATTGACCATCTGGTGATGTCCATGTGTAGAGTCTTCTCTTGTGTTGTTGGAAGAGGATATTTGCTATAACTAGTGTGTTCTCTTGGCAAAACTCTATTAGCCTTTGCCCTGCTTCATTGTGTACTCCAAGGCCAAACTTGCCTGTTACTCCAGATATCTTGACTTTCACTGTTGCATCCCAGTCCCCTATGATGAAAAGGACATCTTTTTTTGGTGTTAATTCTAGAAGGTTTTGTAAGTTCTCATAGAACCACTCAATGTCAGCTTCTTCAGCATTAGTGGTTGGGGCATAGACTTGGATTACTGTCATATTGAATGGTTTGCCTTGGAAACAAACAAAGATTATTCTGTTGTTTTTGAGATTGCACCCAAGTACTGCACTTCAGACTCTCTTGTTGACTATGAGGGCTACTCCATTTCTTCTAAGGGATTCGTGCCCACAGTAGTAGATATAATGGTCATCTGAAATAAATTCACCCATTCTTGTCCATTTATGTTCACTGATTCATAAGATGTTGATGTTCACTCTTGCCATCTCCTGTTTGAACACTTCCAACTCACCTCGATCCATGGACCTAACAATCCAGGTTCCTATGCAATATTGTTCTTTACAGCATCGGACTTTACTTCCATTACCAGTCATGTCCACAGCTGGCTGTTGTTTTCCTTTGGTTCCATCTCTTCATTCTTTTTCGAGTTAGTTCTCCACTGATCTCCAGTAGCATACTGAGCACCTATTGACCTGGGGAGTTCATCTTTCAGCATGATATCTTTTTGCCTTTTCATACTATTCATGGGATTCTCAAGGCGAGAATGCTGCATTGGTTTGCCATCCCTTCTCCAGTGGACCACATTTTGTCAGAACTCTCCAACAAGACTCATCCATCTTGTGTGGGCCTACATGGCATGGCTTAGTTTTACTGAGTTAGACAAGGTTATGGTCCATGTGATCAGTTTGGTTAGTTTTCTGTGACTGTGGTTTTCATTCTGTCTCTGCCCTCGGATGGATGAGGATAAGAGGCCTGTGCAGGCTTCCTGATGGGAGGGACTGGATGTGGGGGAATCTGAAAAATCCTCAAATTTTGTTGAGTAAGGTGGGAGTTACAGATGCCAAACCTTTGTGCAGTCAAGAGTTGACCCTCTGTATTGAGGTTCCACATTCATGGATTCACGCAACTGTGAATTGTGTAGTGCTGTATTATGCATTTATTGGGGGGGAAATGTGCAAGTGGCCCAAAAGTCAAATCCATGTTATTCAAGAGTAAACAGTACTAAGAAATTAAATAACATATTTTTAAGTAACACATAGGTCAAAGAAGAAACCAAAAGTGAAACTAAATGAATTTTGAGTTGAACAAAAACTAAAGTACAGTATATAAAATCTTGTGTGGTACACTTAAAGTAATGATTTGAGGGAAATGCATAGCATTAAACAACTTCATTTAAAAAAGATCTCAAATCAATGGCCTCAATGTTCACCTTATGAAATAAAAAAACAGAGAAGCAAATTAAAACCAACGAAAATCAGAAGAGTGGAAGTTATGATGACTCCTACCTCCTAGTTCCTTTCTATTTTTATCTTGTCAGAATCAGAATGAGTGGTTCTATGGGATGAATACACTGGATGATAGTACTCAGTTAAGATGGGAGATATCACTGATGAAAGTTAAGGGGAAGTTTACTTCTACCGTTGGTCTTCAAGTAGATGATCCCTAACATTCATACTGCTAATGCCTGGCTGACTGCCACTGATGAATGAGTCCACAGTTTTCAGGGCCAGAGTGCGACTGAATGAATGTACCTTTAATCTGCCACTTATTGATGGAGAATTCATTTTGAGTTCTACTCTATCGGTTTGCAGCTAGGTGCCCATGTAGATCCTTACCTCAGACATACAGATGTAATCAGACTCAGGAATCTCTACTACAGTCTAAAAACTCAGGAGTTACTGCTAACTCTCTCACATGCCTTGCTTGCTGGCCTATCTTATCCTTATGTCCTGGAATGATAGACAGATGATCTTGGGCCTCCCTCTTCTTTTTTTGTCCAAAATTTCATTTAGATTCCTGCAATTTTAGGCAATGCTTAAGCACCTTGACAAAGTAAAAACAGTATCCAGTTGTGGATGTGACTGGTGATAGAAGCAAGGTGCGATGCTGTAAAGAGCAATATGCATAGGAACCTGGAATGTCAGGTCCATGAATCAAGGCATATTGGAAGTGGTCAAATAAGAGATGGCAAGAGTGAATGTTGACATTCTAGGAATCAGCGAACTGAAATGGACTGGAATGGGTGAACTTAACTCAGATGACCACTATATCTACTACTGTGGGCAGGAATCCCTTAGAAGAAATGGAGTAGCCATCATGGTCAACAAAAGAGTCTGAAATGCTGTACTTGGATGCAATCACAAAAATGACAGAATGACTATGCTCGTTTCAAAGGCAAACCATTCAATATCACAGTAATCTAAGTCTATGCACCAACCAGTAACACTGAAGAAGCTGAAGTTGAATGGTTTTATGAAGACCTACAAGACGGTTTAGAACTAACATCCAAAAAAAGATGTCCTTTTCATTATGGGGACTGGAAAGCAAAAGTAGGAAGTCAAGAAACACCTGGAGTAACAGGCAAATTTGGCCTTGGAAGGAGGAATGAAGCAGGGCAATGGCTAATAGTTTTGCCAAGAGAATGCACTGGTTATAGCAAACACCCTCTTCCAACAACACAAGAGAAGACTCTACACATGGACATCACCAGATGGTCAACATCGAAATCAGATTGATTCTATTCTCTGCAGCCAAAGATGGAGAAGCTCTATACAGTCAGCAAAAACAAGACCAGGAGCTCTCTGTGGATCCGATCATGAGCTCCTTGTTGCCAAATTCAGAGTTAAATTGAAGAAAGTAGGGAAAACCACTAGACCATTCAGGTATGACCTAAATCAAATCCCTTATGATTATACAGTAGAAGTGAGAAATGGATTTAAGGGCCTAGATCTGATAGATAGAGTGCCTGATGAACTATGGAATAAGGTTCATGACATTGTACAGGAGACAGGGATCAAGACCATCCCCATGGAAAAGAAATCCAGAGAAGCAAAATGGCTGTCTGAGGAGGCCTTACATACAGCTGTGAAAAGAAAAGAAGTGAAAAGCAAAGGAGAAAAGGAGAGATATAAGCATCTGAATGCAGAGTTCCAAAGAATAGCAAGAAGAAATAAGAAAGTCTTCCTCTGNTTTAGAAAAAGCAGAGGAATCAGAGATCAAATTGCCAACATCTCCTGGATCATGGAAAAAGCAAGAGAGTTCCAGAAAAACATCTATTTCTGCTTTCTTGACTATGCCAAAGCCTTTGACTGTGTGGATCACAATAAACTGTGGAAAATTCTGAAAGAGATGGGAATACCAGACTGCCTGACCTCCCTCTTGAGAAATATGTATGCAGGTCAGGAAGCAACAGTTAGAACTGGACTTGGAACAACAGCATCATGAGAAATCTGGACTGGAAGAAACACAAGCTGGAATCAAGATTGCCAGGAGAAATATCAATAACCTCAGATATGCAGATGACACCACCCTTATGGCACAAAGTGAAGAGGAACTAAAAAGCCTCTTGATGAAAGTGAAAGTGGAGAGTGAAAAAGTTGGCTTAAAGCTCAACATTCAGAAAACAAAAATCATGTCATCTGGTCCCATCACTTCATGGGAAATAGATGGGGAAACAGTGTCAGACTTTATTTTTGGGGGGCTCCAAAATCACTGCAGATGGTGATTGCAGCCATGAAATTAAAAGACGCTTACTCCTTAGAAGGAAAGTTATGACCAACCTAGATAGCATATTCAAAAGCAGTGACATTACTTTGCCGACTAAGGTCTGTCTAGTCAAGACTATGGTTTTTCCAGTGGTCATGTATGGATGTGAGAGTTGGACTATGAAGAAGGCTGAGCACCAAAGAATTGATGCTTTTGAACTGTGGTGTTAGAGAAGACTCTTGAGAGTCCCTTGGGCTGCAAGGAGATCAAACCAGTCCATTTTAAAGGAGATCAGCCCTGGGTGTTCTTTGGAAAGAATGATGCTAAAGCTGAAACTCCAATACTTTGGCCACCTCATGTGAAGAGTTGACTCATTGGAAAAATCTCTGATGCTGGGAGGGATTGGGGGCAAGAGGAGAAGGGGATGACAAGGATGAGATGGCTGGATGGCATCACTGACTCGATGGATGTGAGTTTGAGTGAACACTGGGAGTTGGTGATGGACAAGGAGGCCTGGCATGCTGCAATTCATTGGGTCACAAAAAGTTGGACACGACTGAGCAACTGAACTGAACTGAAGCACCTTGATCCTCACTAGTATCTTTTCTCATCATGGCTAATGTTGATCATCCCATGACTGCTTTGGCATTATTACCTGAGCAATTTGTTTCCTCTGTCTGAGACAGGTACTTCCTCCTCAAATAAATGGCCTTGACTTCTACTGTCATCTTGTGGAATGGAGTCACAAACCATCAGGAAAACTTTTGATACCCCTCCCTCACTGTCATCCATAAAAATTGACATCTATAAAACGTGGGTAGATGAATGTATCTCAGCTCTAAAAACAATGAAGATTTCAAATGTTTTCAGTGTTAAAAAGGATAGTAAAATTTATCTAGAGAGGGTTTTATTTTCCTTGATTTATCTCATCATACCCTTGATTATAATCTTACATGCAAAAATAATGATCACAAAAACTCCTGCCAGAAACTCTTCTAGTGGTTCACATTTCTTAGCACTTTTAATCTATACAACAACTTTATAAAACAAGAATTATTTTGACTTTCATGTTATAGATAAGCAAACTGAAGTGTAGAGAGAAGTAACTTTCCCATCAGCTAGTGAATCTGGTCTGGTTCCTCAAATCTATCCCCCCATTTCCCCTGACACACAGACACTGCCAACATCTTTGTAGGGGAGCATATAGGATCTCTTTGTGGTCAGATTTACAACCCCATTAGACCAGGAGGAATAAATAATACTTTGAACTTACCTCCACATTGAGCATCCCTCTCTCCTGGAAGTTTCGAAGAAGAAATATGAATGAAGGCAGTAGGAAATAGGAAATCCAAATTTGTACATTTTAACTGAGTTTGTCTTCCAAATTCTGAGATTTTCAAGACTGATCAACCAAACTAAAGCACAAGAGATGGGCCCAAATGTTAGCCAGAACTCTTTCACTCCAAAACCCAAACTCAAAAATCTTGCAAGCAGTTGCTGCCCTACACTGATAAAAATAGGATTCTCACATGTGCTTATAAGAAAAAGAAAGCTGAAAGACTGTACCTTCTCCTGACTTTTTATAATCTTATTTTAGACACAGAAAGAAAAATCAGGGGAGCGCCAGAGAGAGAGAGCATGAGATGGGTAGATGGCAGGACAGTTGCTCAAGCGAGTGAGAACCCTGAGGCTAGGTTGCTGTCTCAGCCCCGCTGAATGAAGAAGAGGAAGAGACAGCCACCCTCAACCATGAGAGACTTCTAACAGACGGGTACATCACTGAATTGCCTACTCAGCCCAAGTGGAGTACAGGCTCCTTTTCCTGGTGATGAAAAAGGTGGGGACATATTCAGGGGGGTAGGAGAAGAAAATTATCTCTTTTTTTCAATCAAGAGTAGCTCCCAAACCCAGGTTGCACATTTGTAGCTCACCTCCTTTTCTGAATTCTATCCCATATTGGGCCTTTCTCAGACACCTCCTCCCCGTTATGTCTTCTGCCTGTCTCTTGTTTGTAGAAAAACACTAGCCTCTTAGGCTTTCTCAAGTTCCAAAGAATAAATTTAGTCAGATTAAGTGAGAAAATGCAGAAACAAAGGAAAACAGTCAAGCAAGACAAACTAATAATAGCCATAAAAAAAGTCAAGGACCTTTATTTCTTCCTCAAGTATTATAGATAATATTCTGAGCCTTTCACAGATACTGAAACCCCACCAAGTGGAAGTTTATAGACCAGTTGGAGGCAGAAGGTTGATGATGTTGACTCCTGATTACCTCACCATCAACCAATCAGAAGAATGTCCATGAGCTGATGACACACTCTGCAACCCTCTCTCTTGCTCTGTCTTTAAAAACCTCTCCCTGAACAACATCAAGGAGTTTGGGCCTTTTGAGCATTAGATGCCTGGACTCCTTGCTTGGCTCCTGCAATAACCATGGCACTTTCCTTCACCACAACCTGATGTCAATAGGTTGGTTTTGCTGCACAAGGGCAGGTGGACCCAAGATTGGTTCAGTAAAGCCACAGCAGAAAGCATTGGAAATACTTTCCATGCCCCAAACCTGCCTTGACTAACCTTCACCAAACAGGAAAGTTTAAGAAATGAACTCATTCTGGATTCATTCTTCTTCTGAATGGCAAAGGGAAATCCAGTAATATCTGGTGTTTCCCATAGCTCAGGAAAGAATAAAACATTAATTGCCACAGAAAGCCAGGAGTTTATTCTTGCCTATCAGAGCAAGGTCTAAGTTGTGCTCACAGAAGGAAGTTACATTAGCTTCTTTTCAGTTAGAAAACACTGGGGCCCACCCAGCAATGATTGCATCAGGGATTTTGTAGCCTCCAGGTGAAACCCAAGAAGTGTGAATTTTCAAGCACTGTGTTTCTCACCTGAGTTATGTCACTAGTGGAAGGCTCTTGGAGGGAGAATAGTAACCGCCCCCACAGCCACACCATCTTCCTGGCAGCAGCAGCTTCTGGAGGCCTAGCTAGACAGGCAGAGCTTCCATCCTCCCTGCATCCCATGACTCCTGACCTGGAGCTGTCCCCTGAAGCTGTAGGTCTCACAAGCATTTCAATCTAAGCATCTCATGCTTCCAATCCCCTCTTCCATCTTCCCAAATCAATGCTTCACATAGTCTTGTCGTCAGCCAATATAGACCCCACTCTTTCATTTGCTTGAGATAAAAGTCTTGGAGTGGGACCTTTGATTCCTCTTTTATGTTCACACTCCACATTTAATTCATTAGAAAATTCTGTTGAATCTACCTTCAAAATACATTCAGAAACCATGACCACCAATATCATCATTGCAGTACAGCTGTCATCATCCCATCTGTGTTGTTGGGATCGTTCTGGGCACCTGTTTGCTCATTTCAGTCCATTCTCAACACTGAAGCCAGAGATAGCCTGAAAGTGAAAGTGGAATTGAAAGTCGCTCAGTTGTGTCCAACTCTTGAAGATCCCATGAACTATACAGTCCATTGAATTCTCCAGGCTGGAATACTGGAGTGGGTAGCCTTTCTCTTCTCCAGGGGATCTTCTCAACCCAGGGACTGAACCCAGGTCTCCTGCATTGCACGTAGATTCTTTACCCGCTGAGCCACCAGGGAAGTCCAAGAATCGTGGAGTGGGTAGCCATTTCCGACTCCAGCAGATCTTCCCGACCAAGGAATCGAACTGGCGTCTCCTGCATTGCTGACAGCCCAAAGAGATAGCCTGCTGATGTGAAAATCAATTAAGTTCATTCCCCTGCTCAAAATCTTTCTCTCATATTAGGCTAAGTATGTCGTATTCGCATACACACCCTGGACTTCCCTGGTGGCACAGTGGATGGGAGTCTGCCTGCCAATGCAGAGGACATGGGTGCAAACCCTAGTCCCAGAAAACTCCACATGCCACAGAGCAACTAAGCCCATGCACCACAACTACTGAGCCCACACTGTAGAGCCCGAGAGCACATCAAATACTGTGTTAAGAGTGATGAGATACAACATCCTTGCCGTGCTCTTGGTTTTGGGGGGAAAACATTCAGTCTTGTAACATTAAGTGCTTGTAGGTTCTTTTAAAATGGCTTTTACCAAGTTGAGGCAATTTTCCTTGATTCTTAACTTGCTAAGAATTTTTATCATGAATGGGTGTTCTCAAATACTTTTCTGTGTCAATTGATGTGATTATATAATTTTTCTTCTTTAATTTGTTGATATGGTTGATAACACTGATTGGTTCTTCATTTCTGAACTAGTCTTTTAGAGCTGAAACAATTCCCACCTGATCAAAGTGTATAATATTTTTATACATAGTTGGATTGGCTGCTAATATCTTGTTGGGAATTTTTGTATCTAAATTTGTAAGAGACATGGGCCTATAAGGAGTTCCTTTCTCTCTCTCTCCTTCTCTCCCTCTCTCTCTTTCTCTCTCTCTGCCTCTCTTTTTCTCTCTCACTCATAAAACCTTTTTCTAATTTTGTTATCAGGATAATACTATCACCAGATAATGAATTGGAAATCTCCTCCTCTTCTATTATCTGGAAGATATTGTGCAAAATTGGTGCTAATTCTTTTTAAATGTTTAATATAATATCGAGATGAAATCATGTGGTCATACCTTGCTTTCTTTTTCAAAAGCTTTTAAATTACAGATTCAGTTTCTTTCATGGTAATAAGAATATTCAGATTGCCTATTNATTGAATTTTGGTAATTTGTAGGTTTTGAGGAATTAGTCTGTTTTTTGTTTCTTTTTAGATTTTCAGATTTATAAATGTACATTTGTTTGTAGTGTCTTCTTATCTTTTCAATGGCTGAAAATCTGCAGTGATTTCCCCTATTATTTCTAAAAATTGATAACTGTATTTTCTGTCTTTTTGGGTTTGTCAGTGTTGCTAAAGCTATTTTATCGATTTTTTTTTTTTTGAAGAGGTGGGGTTTTGTTACATTCATTCTATTCATTCATTTTTCTATTATCCTATTTTCAGTATTATTGATTTCTGCAAGGGTCTTTACTCTTTCCTTCTTTCTGTTTCTTTGAGTTTATTTTCTCCATTTTCTTGATGGAGAGTTTGTATTGTTAATTTAAGACCCTTTCTTATTTCTAATGTAAGTTCCATTAGCATTCCAACTTTAATGTAAGCTGAAGTCTCCAACTATAATTGTGGATTTGCCTACTTCCCTTTTAAGCTCTATCAGTTTTTTGCTTTAAGTGTATTTTGTGTTTTCTGTTCTCTATATTCTTTTGTTTGGTATGTATATATTTAGGATTATTATGTCTTCCTGGTGAGTGATTATTTTATCATTTTGAATAATGTCCCTCTTTTCTTAGTATTTGTCTTTGCTCTGAAATCTATTTTATCTGGTATTAATGCAGTCATTCTCAGTTTTTTAAACTAATTCCTGTATCTTTCCCCATCCACTTACTTTCAGCCCACAAATGTCATTAAGTTAGAATTGAGTTTCTTTTAAATGGCATATAGTTGAGTCATATTTCTTTATATACTAAGGCAATTTCTGTCTTTTTATTACTGAATTTAGACTGCTTATATTTAAGATTATTGATTCGTGAGGACTTAAGTCTGTCACTGCATTGTTTTCTGTATGTTTTATTCTGTTTCTCATTCCTATTTCTCCTGCTTTCCTGTGGATTATTGAAAAAAAAAAATTCTAGAATTTTGCTTGATTTATTTTTAGGACTCTTGGCACAGTTTCCATAGAGGCTCTAGGCATTACAATATATGTAGGGTAAAGGAGTTAGAGAAGGCGAGGTTCAGAAAAAGGAGACTGGCACTTTACAGGAACTTTTAATGAGGCTAGAAGGGGCAGCAGTCAGATTAGTGAGCTGCTGCACTAAGCTAAGAAAAGAGTAAGTATATATAGGCATATATGTGGAAAGCTACTGTCTTAAGGGGGCCTGTTCTTCTCCAAGGTTGTTCGGAGTAGTTATCTCTCTCTCTCTCTCTCTTTTTGTTGTTGTTGTTGTTTTTGTTATCTTTTAAATGGCTGGGGCAAGGAATTCTGGAGATCAGCCAGAGGCTGGACCTGCTAGGAGCTGGGGTAATCAACTTTAATGTCCTTTTTTTTGTTTTTTATCCTTCTGGTGAGAGAGTTCTTTGTTTTGCATAGAATGGTGGGGAGGACCCGGAGGAGAGTTTTAACTCCAGGCTATTTTGAATTGTGTAGCTTTCCTTCGGTATACATATGTGACTTACAATTCACTGCTATCAACATTCTATCACTTGGAATTCTGTGTGAAAGGCTGACTTCCATTTCGTACCCTTTATTCTCCTCCCCTTTCAATGCTATTGCTTTGAGTTTCATATGATGCCACAATTTTTGTTTCAGTCATCAAGCATGATTTTCAGAATCCATGAAAAAAGAATAGTCCCTTGGATGCTTCCGTACGTCTGCTCCTTCCGTTGGCCCTCCTTCCTTGCCAGCGCTCAGGCGTCCATCTTTTATCCTTTCCTTTCCAGTGAGCTTCCTTTAGCTTATCTTCTAGCAGTCAGTGGTTCTGATTAGGGTTAGTGCTCAGGTCTAGGCCTACTTGGTGGGCTGTGGTTCTAACGGCGGCTTCACATTCAGAGCTAGGTTTACAGGACACCCGTGGTGTCCCCTGTGATCCCTGCTCAAGGGGGTTGAAGGGTTTTCCCTCAACAGATCCCTGAGTGTCTCTCAGTGGGGTAAGAGAGTCCAACAGGCTTTCCAATTTGGGCTGCTTGTAGTGTTACATCTCTTTTGCTGTTACTACCTGGAATTACCCAGAGGGAATGGGGATCTTAGGCCCACAAGGACAAAGAGATCTCCTAGACAAGGCTGGCAGCCTGCAATAAGCCTGCTAAGTCATTTTACTTGGTTAGGTTTTGTGTCAGGGCATGAGGTCTGGGTAGCCTTCCTCTGTTGGATGGGGAAATAAGACACCCTGCTTCTCTGCCATTTCTACAGTCCTGGGGTCTTAAACCAGATCTTTTTCTAACCACCTTTTAGAGTTCAGATCTAGTTGTCTCTTGTGTTACTTCCAAAGTTGTTCAGACTGCTCATCTTGTTTATTGTTTACTTTTTACCCCAACCCAACAAAAATAAAAAAACTCCATGAATGAAGGAACGCGTGTCCCTTTTGTTTTCTCCTGTGTCCCCAAGTACAAGGAGTGGTGTCTAGCACATTGAATAAACTACCAGGCAGACTTCTCTCTGACTAACAGCACAGCAGAAACATCGCTTGCAGCTGAAACAAAGATACTCCCCGTATAAGACAAAATAAGAAAGAATGCCTTGATTTTCCCTGTTGCATTAACAACAAATGCTATTAGAAAGAGAAAAGACAATGTCTTGCTCACCCAATTTTATATACATTGGCCAGTAAACATCTCTTTTAGGGGGCCCACAGATATATCAGAGTTCATTGACCTTTCTTCCAATCCTTTCTTTGGATGTCCAATATCTAATCTTGGAGCTTAGATAAAAGTACCCATCCAACTGATAAAAACTAGAAATTATCTTAGACATCTCTCTCCTTATCACCAATATGCAACATGTCACCAAGTCTTGTTGAGTCTTCTCATAAATGTATGGATGTAATATATTGCTTTCATATCTGTTTGCTGTTCCTTCATCTCTCTTGTGCTTCACTCAGGTCATGTCATTTCTCTCCTGGTGAACTCCAAGGCCCCCTTCTTATCTCAGAGCCTCCTGTTCTGCTCCTCCTCCATGCACCCACTAGACTGCCTCCTTGGTGATATTCCTGAAGTTTACACAAGGCCTTTTCTCTGTGTTTAGCAGCTGTAAGTTCACAAGAGTAATAGTTTACTCTTGGGCTGCAACTGAGCACTTCAAAAGTCCAAATAGGAATATGCAGGATATGCCAACCACACATCATGTTTCAATACTTGGAGCAAAAAAGTGGAAATAAAGTACCTCACTAATAATTTTATATTGACTATAATTGAAATGATATTATTTTGAATATACTGTATTAAAGAAAATACACTGTTAAAATTAATTTTCCTATTTAATTTTATTTTTAATGTGATATTATATCAGAAAGATTTTAATTACATAGTGGGCTGCATTCTATTTCTATTGGATATTAATAATATTTCTAGCACTCTAAAGTATAAGGTCATTTCTTTTTCTCTAATCTGGTCTCTGCCATCCTCTGACAGGATTCTGAATTCTAGTTTTGCTGAACTTTTGGAAGTTCCTCACACAGTCTGATTTAACTAAGTTCCTTAACTTATCTGAATCTCTTTCCTCATTTAAAAATTGAGCATAATAATAAAATCTTCCTATAGTGTATTTGTGAGGATTAAATGAGAATAGGCATGCAAAAAAATCCTTAAGGAATTTCCAGCTTCAGCCCTCAGCGATATTAGCTATAAGTGTCATTAAAAATGGATCTCGCAAGTTCCTCTTCCTAAACAGTATGGTATGGAGCTCTGTAGAACAGTTTCCCAATGAAACAATCATAACTGGTAAAAATTATAAAAAACAATTTTTTTTTTAATTTGCAGAGGACTTCAGTTTTAGGTCTAACATCCTACGAACTTGGATGTCACTCTTACTCTTATCACAAGAAAGAAGCTGAACAACTTGAAAATCAAAGAATTTTCCTGGAGCCAGCAGAGAAATGCAATCTAAAGACAAACTGAGATCCCAGATCCAGACAGACAAGAGAACACAAAGAACCACAGCTGAGATATGCTTAACTGGAGCAGAAGCCACTGGAGCCATAAACTTGTAGGAACACTCAAAGGGTAATTCTGATGAGTTGTTGGAAACTATGTATAGTAGCCAGGGTTGTCCAGAGAAACAGAGTCAATAGGATGCATATATGGAGAAATGTGGGCTTCCCAGAAGAACCCACCTGCCAATGCAAGAGGACTTAAGAGACACAGGTTCAACCCTGGGTTAGGAAGATCCCCTGGAGGAGGGCATGGCAACCACCTCCAGTACTCTTGCCTGGAGAATCCCACAGACAGAGAAGCCTGGGGCTCTAGTCTATGGGGTCGCAAAGAATCAGATATGACTGAAGTGACTTAGCACACATGGCATGGAAATATGCATACACATGTGTATACACGTGGAGAGAGAGTAGTTTTAAAAATCAACTTATTCAGTTATGGAGACTGCAAATCCAAAGCCTGCAAGGCGAGGCTGTAGGCTGGAGCTGAAGGGAAGAGTTGATGCTGTAGTCTCAAGTCCAAATGTCACCGGGACACAGAAATCCTTCTTGCTCAGGGGTAGTTAGCCTTTTCTCTTGAGGCTTTCAACTGATTAGATGAGGCCCACCCACACCACAGGATAATTTGATATACTCAAAGTCTGCCCATTTAAATGGTAGTCTCATCTAAAAAATACTTTCATAGCAACATCTAGATAGGTGTTTGTCCAAACAACCAGTCACCACAGCCTAGCCAAGTCGATATATACAGAATATCTTTGGAATGAGAACCTTCAGAGATCCCAGGTGTCCAGAAGTCACCACATATTTGTGTGTTGCCTCCAGGATTTCCACCAGGTTCGTATTGAAAGGATTGAGAGAGATGCTCAATGCTCTGGTGAGGAAGGAAAAATTATCTTTAGAATATATACCCTGGTGGGGTGTTCTTCCTAAGAAGGGCTTAATCTCCAAGGAAAAGGGCTTACCACAGCCTTGTCTGACCTGGGAGAGGCCCCTCCAGCCTTCTAGTCTCCTGCCAGGGTGCAGAAGCCCCCAAGGGTGTCTCATGTGTCAGTACTGATGCTGGGGTGCATGTGTCTCCGTGCTTCTTAAACAGCAGTACTTAAGATTCCAAGGATCAAAGATAATCGAGATAACTCTGATCTCCCTATGAGCTTCAGCCACCTGACTGTGTAAATTTAGACTAAGCCTGACTCTTGGACACTCAAGCGGAACCCTGCTGTCCCCTTGGTGAGACAGTAATGCTCACTTTGGCTCCAAGCCACCTCCAAAGAACTGGACCGTCCCTGACTGCCTCTGCCTTTTATCTCCTCTGCCCCTCGATTGTGCCAGTGAATTCTTTTATTATGTTAAACTGGGACGTCAGTGCTGGAATTAGAAAGGAAAGTACCAGCTGCTTTGTCCTCCAGGAAGCACTAATTAGCCAGCAGCCAGGATCTCAGGCAACAATGGGAGCACTGGGGCTAATTACCAGCTAGCTGCCTCCCACTCTGGGGTGGCTCAGGCAGCAGCACCTGCACTTCAGGGCTGAGATATTTTGAGGATCTGGAATTTCCCTCTGGCCCTTATCTTGCTTTTGATGTCTCCATCACACATCTCCTTTCACAATAACTCGCTCACTGGTCTCTTTTTTCTAGCCAAGCTATCTTGCACAAAACAACCAAATTCATCCTCTTAAACACAGGTCCAATCATATAATTTCCCATCCCCAATTGGTCAGCATAATTCCCATGCTGCATGTAAATTACAGTCCAGCCCTGTAGGTTTTACATAAAGAGACCAAGACCACCTTTCCAGCCTCCTGTCAGCCCTGCCTTCCCTAGTCCTCCCCTAATCAGCACTTTCACCTCTGATGTGCACACAGTAATCGCCATGGGAGCTTTAAAGGCAGAAACAAAAACTGCACCCAGACAGCAAAGAATCTCAAGGTGTGAGCAAAGGGTATTGGTCTCATCCTAAAAGCTGCCCCAGAACCCCACCGCTCAGCCAGGGTGGAGGACTCTGGGGCAAGCAGAAGTTGAGGAGGGGCTGGAATCAGACTTGTGGGTAGGTTTGTGGAAGGTGTGTATCCATCCAGCCAAAGCTGCAACACAGCCCTGTCTGTCCGTCAGGGCCATGACTGGGGTTTTGTCTCTTCGCTTGCTAAGTCTTCTGTCTTTCCTTCAACTCTGACCACACAGACAGGTCCTAATGCCCTGCGTCCCTCTTTCTGGATTCATCTGTGAAGTGTGTTCTGCTCAGACCAGCCCCTGGCTTGTCACACCCATCTGGATGCTGTCTGCACTGCAGTCCAGCCTGCAGTCTCTACTTCCCTCCACTTGACCCAGCTCCCATTTCCTCTCTGCTCAGAAGGCCTTTTAGCTGAGTCTTTCACATGAAAAAGCTTGTAACAGGGAGCTAAAATAGAAATTTTCTCCAGGCACCAAGAAACAGTTGAAGTGTGATGCCAGAGTGATATGTCAGACCACCTGGTGCAAAATTTACAAAAGGAAAATTCTCCTTCCAGGTTTCACAGGCTCATCCTTTTGAGATACACACACACACACACACACACACACACCCCACAGCAAGGAGAGCAAGAGCAGGAGCAGGGGGAAGGCAGGGTGATCTTCCTGACAGGAACCTGGCTGCCACTCAGGGATCCTCACCCCTCACCAAGCACCTGGAGGGGTCTGCGGCTCTCCACTTTCTGCCATAGAGCTAGAGAGAGGCCTCTAAGACCTCTCTGGAAGTCTGGGGCTGGGAAACACCTCTACCTGGGCCTGCGGATCCAGGCGCTCTGGAGGGGAGGCAGCCACTGCAGCTCTGGCCGCCCTAGTCCACCCACCCTGGTTTGATCTGTCGGGAACAGGATGCCAGGGTGTCGCCTGTCTTCTGAATCAGGAAGAGGGGCCACACTGGCATGGCTGGAGAGAAGGAGGGCAGTGATGAAGAAACATGCCCTCCAGGGACGCAGTGCCCTAACTGTTGTAGTAATTGCAGGTAAAGCGGTCCCTAGGCCTGAGAATCCCTGAAGAAAAACTCGCAGAGGAAGACGAGTTGGCTTCCACCACTTGTGGGTCCTCTCCTCTGTCTCCCTGCTCCCTTCCTAGTCTCCCTGGGTGCAGTGGCTGTTGGCCAAGGCTGGCTTTCTCCTTCCCAGCCTTCTCCTGAGCCAAGAAACACATTTATTCAAAACCACAATCCATCTAAATTTAAAGAGAAGAGCCTATTTATCCAAATTAAAGAAGGAGAAGGCATGAGGGAAGAGATCCACCATCCCATGGGCCCTGGTGGGGCCACTGGCACCTGAGGGGGGGTGCTTTAGATGCAGGCTGCTGCCTCGCGTGGGGCTCCTTGCTGATGAGCAGGGCAGGGCTGCTGCCACCCGGGATACACAACAAAGCCAGGGCCTGCCCGTCTTCTCAGGATGACTCAGAAAGAGGTCACCTCTGCTGGATGAATCTCAAAGGGATGGTGGATGCTACCTGCTTCTCCCCCTCTGTCTCCCAAATCTCAACAATGCTTGTCTACCCCCTCAATGCCTTGCCTTCAAGAAGCTGCCTCCTCATTGCAGAATTTTGCTTCTTTGCTTTTCATTCCTCAGAGGGCTTTTCCTTTTTACCTTTTTTGTTTTGCACTCCTGCACTGCCTGGTACCTACATCAGTGTCTTATTTCCCCCATTACTGCCCCCATCCAGACAGATACTGGAGCACTGACCCTGCACCCACCCTGCACCCACCCTGCACCAGGCATTGTGCTAAATGCCCCCACCTACCTTGTCGCTCAATTACAAACCTCTGAGATCAGCTTGTACTGGAGCCATTTTACAGATGAGAAGGCTGAGGCTTACAGAGGTATATAACCCTAGGGGGTAGCACAGTAAAGAATCTGATGAGCACTCTGCTTATTGAAGCACCTGGTAAATTGTGAGGCTCAGTGAAGATTTATTGAGTTATTAAATATTGTCTGGCTTTTGAGCCATACCATTTAAGTGAACATGCAGAAGTCCCTTACAGTCCTGAATGGTTGCATCCTTTAAATTTTTTTAAAATTTATTTCTGAGCCATATTTATCACTTTACCAGAAATCAACTAAGTTGTGGTTATTGTGCCCCCTCTTTCAAAAATTTGGAGTTAAGTCTTGATTTCTTTAAAACACTGGTTTGAGGTTGACAGTCTGGTTTTACTCTAAATAATTTTTTAACCATTTCTGACAAGGTTAATGAAACACTACCTTTCAAATTTAAACATGCACAATAGTCCTCTGGGAATCTTACAGGTTCTGACTCAGAGAGTCAGGGGTGGGGCCTGACATTTGACATTTCCTGCAATCTCCCAGGAGATGCCAGAGCTGCTGGCCTAAGGAACACAGAACATACTTTGAGAAGCAAGAGGCTGAACTTGGCCTAGAGTTTGTCTCATTCTATTTATAGAAATAAAGTATAAATTATATGATCCTTACTTTCAAGTGAGGATGGCTGTCTAGCCCTAGGCAAGCCAACTGCTGCGTGTTGAACTGTGTTCCCAAGAATTTATATGTTGAAGTCTTAACTCTCCAGTATCTCAGGGAGTAGATGTAACCAGTTAAGATCAACTCTTAACTAAGGTCAAACTGAAGCAGGGTGAGCGCCAGCCCGCTGTGACTGGTGTCCTTATAGAAAGGAGGAATTGGACACAGAGACAGACCTGCAGGCAGTGAGCATGCAGATGGAGGCCCTGAAAGGGGGTGATGCTGCCACAAACCAAGGGATGCCCAAGACTGCCAGCAAATTGCCAGCAGCTAGAAGAGGCCAGGAAGTCTTCCTCATGACCCTCACAAGGAACCAACCCTTGACTGCAGACTAGTTTCTGAGCCACTCAGTTTCGGGTTTTCTGTTACGGCAGTCTTGGGAAACTCGTATAGGATGATGCATTTCACACCACAGCATTGCAAAACTCCCCCATGAAAGGAAGAACGGGGGCCTCCCTGCTTCACTTCATTCCTTAGAAGCTCAGCGTAAGAAGCTGGGACGTGATAGTATGTGGAGGTGGTATGTGGAGGGCAGGTCACTCCTGCCTGGTCACTTCCTCTAATGACCTTCCGTTGGCTTGGCTCCCTTACGGACGCGTCACCAGCATTTCTCAGCCAGCAGCACCTGCTTTCTCTTCATTCACCTGCTCCTTTGCTCATTTAGACTTTTCCTCACCTAGGAATCAAAGCCTTTGGCTCCTTGACTGTGTGTGTGTGTATGTGTTTACCTGGTTTATACTCTCCTATATTCATTGGAGTCCCTGGGGAATGTTTCATTTCTGATACATTTGTGAATGAAAAAATACTACTGCCTGTCATGTCAGTAAGCAAAGGATGTTTGGCCATCAAGGCATCACACTACAGCCACCCCAGTTGTGAGCCCTGAGCAGACTCACAATGGAAGCAGGATACCCATCATCAAGCCCTCACCTACCCCAAAGGTGCACCCTGAGGAGACTCAGGATGAGAAAACAGGATACTGGCCCCAAACAGCTGAGGTGCACATCAAAGGAATGATTTCAGTGAGCCCAGACTCTGGCATTTTCCCATACATAGAAAAGTGCTAAATTTCTTAAAGTGATATGTCTGGTTTTCTTTAATTTACTGTTACCTTTCGGTGTGGCCGACTACATCGTCTCTGTTGCAAAACTCGTATATATCCTGACTCCTCTTAAAGGAGTCTTCAAAGTAGTCCCTCGGAGTAATTTGAGAGGCTGTGCTCCAGAATTATGTCCTCAGTTTTGTCCACCAAATAAAGCTTTTAGGTTCTGAAATTTTTTCAGTCAACAGATACAGTTTTCAAGAAGATCCCCAAGATTCTGTTTCCTTGTTATTCAGATTGGATGATAATCCAGAGGCTGCTGTGAAGGGATTTTCTAGATGTATTATCATCCAACTCTGGAACCTTAAAGTAGGTAAGGATGCTATGTGCTGGGGTGGCAGTCTCGTAGACAAACATTTTGAAAAAAAATAGGTGGTTTTTTTTGTTTTTTTTTTTTTCCAAGCTGGGTGCAAAGAAGAAATCGGTTTCCAAGCATGAGAAGGATTTGACATGGCATTGGTGGCTTGAAGGTGTGGAGGGCAGTACACCTGTCAAAGAGTGTGGGCAGCCTCTTGCGGCTGAAAGCAGCCTCTGGCTGACAGCCCAGAAGGAAACAGTGACCTTAGTCTTGCAGCCTCTAGGAACTAACTTCTGCTGCCATCTTAAATGAGCTAAGAAGCAGATTCTCACCAGTCTCCAGATAAGAGCCCTGCCCAAATTCTAGTTGAACAGAGGATTCAGATAAGCCCTTTTGAACTTATGCTCTACAGAACTCCGAGATAGTGAATGGTGTTGCTTTATGTTGCTATGTTGGTGCTAATTTATTAAACTGCAGTAGATGATTTATACGCTCTCCAACCTAACAGACGTAAGTCCAGAACACATTACTGGTTTCCTCGCCGTCCACCCCACCCCACTGGGTAGGCAGAGCACTGGGCCCCAGGCAGGATCTCTTGGATGACTGACAGGGCTTCTCCATAATCTTGTATTCTGCTTGTGCTATAAGAACTAGGTTGCTATGATTTTTCTGAGTTTGCTGTTGAAAACCTATTATACAGCCAGATTCCCACAATGCTTCTTGCAATAGGATTGCCTATCAGTTGAAAATAAGTGAGACCCGGTGAATGTCTATAATCTGGAAATAGCTCAGCTACAGTCGAGTTAAATGACTTTAATAATTAACATCAAGTTCTGGGTGTGAAAATAAACCTGAGAGGAGAAAAAACAGTGACAGGAAAGAACCACCTTCCTACTGCTGAAGCCAAAGCTCATCCACTGATTTTTATTTGAGCATACATTCCCTTCCGGAAAATAAGATTACTAGCGTGTTGATACAGGCATCAGTGCAAATGGACTTGCTTAGTCCACTCCCATCCCTGGCTCCCTGCTCCCATTTAAATTGAGACAAGCCAGCCTCACCTCTGTTAAGAAGCACATTGTCCAAATGGACCTGCCCTGTCTGCTCCCATCCCTACTCCAATTTAAAACGAGAAAAAGCAAGCCTCCACCTCTGTTAGGAAGCACATTGTCCAGGGCTGCAGGTGGCAGTGGGGCAGTGCCCTAGGGCAGAGCTGTGGGTGCTTGTCTCTGAGTCTTGTCCACTCACCCCAGCTGGAGGCAAGTGCTGGCCTCCCTGCCTCACCTTCCCTGCATCCCCTCCCCTGTTAGCATCTTCTTTCTCATCACTGCCCCTTCCTCTTCTAGACTTAACTGTTTCTCTGTGGGCATGCTTCTGAGAACATGGGACAGTCACCAGACTCTAAACTGCTTTGATTGCTTATGACTGCTCGGGGAAGGGTGGGGAGCAGTGTTGGATGGGGAAATGAGTGACTCTGGAAGGACCAGGGCTGCCCAGGGTACACACACACCATGAGCTTCTGGATGGCTCACCACAGGGGTGGGTAACAGAAGCCCACCCTCACCTACATTGCCACCACGAGCAAGTGGGGATTTACCGTTTTGAATACCAGGTTCAGTTCAGTTCAGTCGCTCAGCTGTGTCCTACTCTTTGCGACCCCATGAATAGCAGCACACCAGGCCTCCCTGTCCATCACCAACTCCCGGAGTTCACTCAGACTCACGTCCATCGAGTCCGTGATGCTATCCAGCCATCTCATCCTCTGTCGTCCCCTTCTCCTCCTGCCCCGAATTGCTCCCAGCATCAGTCTTTTCCAATGAGTCAACTCTTCGCACGAGGTGGCCAAAGCATTGGAGTTTCACCTTTAGCATCATTCCTTCCAAAGAAATCCCAGGGCTGATCCCCTTCAGAATGGATTGGTTGGATCTTCTTGCAGTCCAAGGGACTCTCAAGAGTCTTCTTCAACAGCACAGTTTAAAAGCATCAATTCTTCAGTGCTCAGCCTTCTTCACAGTCCAACTCTCACATCCATACATGACCACAGGAAAAACCATAGCCTTGACTAGACAGACCTTAGTCAGCAAAGTAATGTCTCTGCTTTTGAATATGCTATCTAGGTTGGTCATAACTTTCCTTCCAAGGAGTAAGTGTCTTTTAATTTCATGGCTGCAATCACCATCTGCAGTGATTTTGGAGCCCAAAAAAATAAAGTCTGACACTGTTTCCACTGTTTCCCCATCTATTTCCCATGAAGTGATGGGACCGGATGCCATGATCTTCATTTACCGAATGTTGAACTTGAAGCCAACGTTTTCACTCTCCACTTTCACTTTCATCAAGAGGCTTTTTAGTTCCTCTTCACTTTCTGCCATAAGGGTGGTGTCATCTGTATATCTGAGGTGATTGATATTTCTCTCGGCAATCTTGATTCCAGCTTGTGTTTCTTCCAGTCCAGCATTTCTCATGATGTACTCTGCATAGAATTTAAAAAAGCAAGGTAACAATCTACAGCCTTGATGTACTCCTTTTCCTATTGGGAAACAGTCTATTGTTCCATGTCCAGTTCTAATTATTGCTTCCTGACCTGCATACAGATTTCTCAAGAGGGAGGTCAGGCGGTCTGGTATTCCCATCTCTTTCAGAATTTTCCATAGTTTATTGTGATCCACACAGTCAAAGGCCTTGGCATAGTCAATAAAGCAGAAATAGATGTTTTTTTGGAACTCTCTTCCTTTTTCAATGATCCAGTGGATGTTGGCAATTTGATCTCTGGTTCCTCTGCCTTTTCTAAAACCAGCTTGAACATCTGGAAGTTCACGTATTGCTGAAGCCTGGCTTGGAGAATTTTGAGCATTACTTTACTAGCATGTGAGATGAGTGCAATTGTGCGGTAGTTTGAGCATTCTTTGGCATTGCCTTTCTTTGGGATTGGAATGAAAGCTGACCTTTTCCAGTCCTGTGGCCACTACTGAGTTTCCCAAATTTGTTGGCATAATGAGTGTAGCACTTTCACAGCATCATCTTTCAGGATTTGAAAGAGCTCCACTGGAATTCCGTCACCTCCGCTAGCTTTGTTCGTAGTGATGCTTCTTAAGGCCCACTTGACTTCACATTCCAGGATGTCTGGCTCTAGGTGAGTGATCACACCATCATGATTATCTGGGTCGTGAAGATCTTTTTTGTACAGTTTTTGTGTATTCTTGCCACCTCTTCTTAATATCTTCTGCTTCTGTTAGGTCCATACCATTTCTGTCCTTTATCGACCCCCATCTTTGCATGAAATGTTCCCTTGGTATCTCTAATTTTCTTGAACAGATCTCTAATCTTTTTCATTCTGTTGTTTTCCTCTATTTCTTTGCATTGATCACTGAAGAAGGCTTTCTTATCTCTTCCTGCTATTCTTTGGAACTCTGCTTTCAGATGCTTATATCTTTCCTTTTCTTTGTTTTTAACCTCTCTTCTTTTCACAGCTATTTGAAAGGCTTCCCCAGACAGCCATTTTGCTTTTTTGCATTTCTTTTCCATGGGGATGGTCTTGATCCCTGTCTCCTGTATAATGTCACGAACCTCAGTCCATAGTTCATCAGGCACTCTATCAGATCTAGGCCCTTAAATCTGTTTCTCACTTCCACTGTATAATCATAAAGGATTTGATTTAGGTCATACCCGAATGGTCTAGCAGTTTTCCCTACTTTCTTCAATTTAAGTCTGAATTTGGTAATAACGNCTCCACTGATCTCCAGCAGTGTGTTGGGCACCTACTGACCTGGGGAGTTCCTCTTTCAGTATCCTGTCATTTTGCCTTTTCATACTGTTCATGGGGTTCTCAAGGCACGAATACTGAAGTGGTTTGCCATTCCCTTCTCCAGTGGACCACAATCTGTCAGACGTCTCCACCATGACCCACCCGTCTTGGGTTGCCCCACAGGCATGGCTTAGTTTCATTGAGTTAGACAAGGCTGTGATCCTAGTGTGATTAGATTGACTAGTTTTCTGTGAGTATGGTTTCAGTGTGTCTGCCCTCTGATGCCCTCTTGCAACACCTACCATCTTACTTGGGTTTCTCTTACCTTGGGCGTAGGGTATCTCTTCAGGGCTGCTCCAGCAAAGCGCAGCTGCTGCTCCTTACCTTGGACAAATAGTGTCTCCTCACTGCTGTCCTTCCTGACTTTCAATGAGGGATAGCTCCTCTAGGCCTTCCTAGTCCCACGCAGCCATCACTCCTTGGATGTGGGGTTGCTCCTCTCGGCTGCTGCCCCTGGCCTAGGGCGTGGGGTGGTTCCTCCTGGCTGCCCCTGACCTCGGATGGGGGGTAGCTCCTCTGGGCTGCCACTCCTGGCCTCGGACATGGGGTAGCTCCTCTTGGCTGTTCCTGTGCTGTCACAGCCTGGTGCTCTCAGCTACTGCCCCTAACCTTGGACATGGGGTGGCTCCTCTTGGCCACGCTTAGGTGCCGGTCACAGCTGCCTGAACACCAGCTTTAGTTCAGCTTAGTTGAGTCACTCACTTGTGTCCCACTCTTTGCAACCCCATGAGTTGCAGCACGCCAGGCCTCCCTCTCCATCACCAGCTCCTGGAGTTCACTCAGACTCACATCCATCAAGTCGGTGATGCCACCCAGCCATCTCATCCTCTGTCGTCCCCTTCTCCTCCTGCCCCCAATCCCTCCCAGCATCAGAGTCTTTTCCAATGAGTCAACTCTTCACATGAGGTGGCCAAAGTACTGGAGTTTCAGCTTTAGCATCATTCCTTCCAAAGAAATCCCAGGATTGATCTCCTTCAGAATGGACTGGTTGGATCTCCTTGCAGTCCAAGGGACTCTCAAGAGTCTTCTCCAACACCACAGTTCAGAAGTATCAATTCTTCAGCCTTCAGCTTTCTTCACAGTCCAACTCTCACATCCATACATGACCACAGGAAAAACCATAGCCTTGCCTAGATGGACCTTAGTCGGCAAAGTAATGTCTCTGCTTTTGAATATGCTATCTAGATTGGTTAGCCACCTTTAAAACTGAAGGAACACTCGTACCTACTTCATAGGCTTGTTTCCAGAGTTTGAAAAAGGAATGCCAATAAGTGGATCCACATCATATTGTATGAGGGATTACCAATGCTAAGGAAGCATTGGTTATTTCAATGATTCAGCATATCATATAAAAGTATTGTGACTTTACTTTGTAAATTACAAAAACAAATTCTCCTAATCCACTATCTCTTTGTGTCTTGATTCCAAATAATCAAATATTTGGATTATTTTGAAAGCAGTGAAGTGAGAGGGCCCCTGGGTCAGAAATACTAGGCTGAAACCTCAGTGCTGTCTTTTGCTATTTGTGTGACTTGGGGCAATCAGGCTCCCTCCCACCTGGTTCTCCTCAGCCCCTCCTCAGTGGGTATGGGACTTGACACCAGAATGCCTGAGAGAGCAGCCTCCACCCTGCAGGGGGTTGCTGTGAGCCAGCTTTCAAGTGTTGGCCTCCTTACCTGTACAGAGGGCGTGAGGCACCTAGCTGGGTCACGATACCTCAAGGAGGAGCTGATATCATATGTTGCGTGCTTCTTGAGTAGAGACCTTTGGTCTGTTATTGCTGCTTTGTTTGTAATTAATTACCTTGTCATGCATCACATGAAGGGAGGATTAGCAACTTTCTAAAGCTGCAAACATTCTAAAATATAAGAGGAGGGTTTCTTTCCAATTGTTAGTCTATTACCTTCTCAAACTTAATTTAGTTCAAGGATTTCTAAACAAGACAAGATGTACAACTCCCTTGGATCTTCCTAAGAGAAAGGCACTCAACCTTTTCTCTCCTCCATCAGCTTGGAACAGATTGACATCAAACTCCAGCCCCAACAACACAGTAGTTGCTCTAACAAGTAAGTGACTTCTGTAAGGTCCAGAAGTCACTCTCCAGTCCTTCTGGGACTTCTCTGCAGCCTCTGGCCTTTCAATGCTTCCTCTCAGACCTTCTCCCCTCACCTCCCTTGAGAGCATCCTCTCTTGTTTATCTCCCTTCCTCTGTCTCTGTGAGGCTACCGGCCAATCCTGGCTCTTCAGATTCAATGATTCTGTTTTCAGTAATTTTACTAGCCAGCTGACATCACACTGGTACTTGAAACCAGTTCTAGTGGGGGTATTTTTACCATGCAAATTGGTGAAAACTTCAATTCAGGGCCTTTCCTTTTCCTTTCCAGTAAAGTTGGTATTGAACCATTGGCAGTTAAGAGCTTATCTTGCTCTATCCACATTGTCTTAAACACTGTGTTTCCTTAGTGTTGCTGTCTTCAGGTCTCTTCCTTTTCTGTGCTCTCTCATGACTGACTTATTCTGCACTTCATTCTGTATCATTCTGCATGCGGATGACTCCCCTGTCTACTTCACTTTCCTTTCATCTCTAGTCTGTTTTTTTTTTTTTCTTTTAATGTATCTATTTACTATTGAAGGATAATCGCTTTACAGAGTTTTGTTGCTTTCTGTCAAACCTTAACATGAATCAGCCATAGGTATACATATATCCCCGCCCTTTTGAATCTCCCTCCCATCTCCCTCCCCATCCCACCCCTCTAGGTTGATACAGAACCCCTGTTTGAGTTTCCTGAGCCATACAGCAAATTCCCGTTGGCTATCTATTTTACACATGGTAATGTAAGTTTCCATGTTACTCTTTCCATACATCTCACCCTCTCCTCCTCTCTTCCCATGTCCATAAGTCTATTCTCTATGTCTGTTTCTCCATTGTTGCCCTGCAAATAAATTCTTCAGAACCATTTTTCTAGATTCTGTATATATGCATTAGAATACTGTATTTATCTTTCTCTTTCTAACTCACTTTACTCTGTATAACAGGTTATAGGTCCATCCACTTCATTAAAACTGACTCAAAGGCGTTCCTTTTCATGGCTGAGTAATATTGCATTGTGTATATGTACCACAACTTCTTTATCCATTCATCTGTTGATGGACATCTAGGTTGCTTCCATGTTCTAGCTATTGTAAATAGTGCTGCAGTGAACAATGGTATACATGTGTCTTTTTGAATTTTGTTTTCCTCAGGGTATATGCCTAGGAATGGGATTGTGGGGTCATATGGTGGTTTTATTCCTAGTTTTTAAAGGAATCTCCATACTGTCTTCCATAGTGGCTGTATCAACTTACATTCCCACCAACAGTGTAAGAGCATTCCCTTTTCTCCACACCCTCTCCAGAATTTATTATTCGTAGACTTTTTCATGATGGCCATTCTGACCATTGTGAGATGATATCTCACTGTAGTTTTGATTTGCATTTCTCTAATAATGAGTGATGTTGGGCATCTTTTCATGTGTTTATTAGCCATCTGTATGTCTTCTTTGGAGAAATGTCTCACTTTTTTATTGGGTTGTTTGTTTCCCTGGTATTGAGTTGTATGAGTTGCTTGTATATTTTGGAAATTAATCCTTTGTTAGTTGTTTCATTTGATATTATTTTCTCCCATTCTGAGGGTTGTCTTTTCACTTTGCTTATCGTTTCCATTGATGTGCAAAAGTTTTAAGTTTAATCAGGTCCCACTTGTTTACTTTTGTTTTTATTGCCATTACTCTAGGAGGTGGGTTATAGAGAATCTTGCTTTGATTTATGTCATCGACTTTTCTGCTTATGTTTTCCTCCAAGAATTTTATAGTTTCTTGTCTTACATTTAGGTCTTTAATCCATTTTGAGTTTATCTTTATGTATGGTGTTAGGAGGTGTTCTAACTTCATTCTTTTACATGTAGCCATCCAGTTTTTCCAGCTCCATTTATTGAAGAGGCTGTCTTTTCCTCACTGTATATTCTTGCCTCCTTTGTCAAAAATAAGGTGCCCATGGGTGCATGGGTTTATTTCTGGGCTTTCTATCTTGTTCCATTGGTCTGCGTTTCTGTTTTTGTGCCAGAACCATACTATCTTGATGACTGTAGCTTGTAGTATAATCTGAATTCAGAGATTTGATTCCTGCACTCAACTCTTCTTTCTCAAGACTGCTTTGGCTTTTGGGGGTCTTTTTTGTCTCCATATGAATTGCAAAATTTTTTTTTCTATTTTTGTGAAAAATGCCATTGGTAATTTGATAGGGATTGCATTAAGTCTGTAGATTGCACTATTGATTCTTCCTATCCAGGAACATGTAATATCTCTCCATTTATGTCATCTTTGATTTCTTTTATTAGTGTCATAATTTTCTGTGTACAACTCTTTTCTCTCCTTAAGTTTATTCCTAGACATTTAATTATTTTTGTTGCAATGGTGAATGGGATTGATTCTTTAATTTCTCTTCCTGATTTTTCATTCTTAGTATATAGAAATTCAAGTGATTTCTGTGTATTGATTTTGTATCCTGAAACTTTTCTAAATTCACTGATTAGCTCTAGTAATTTTCTGATACTATCTTTAGGGCATTCTGTGTACAATATCATGTCATCTGATATGATACTTTGAGAGCTTTACTTCTTTTCTGATCTGGATGCCCATTATTTCTTTTTCTACTCTGATTGCTGTAGACTTACAGAATTATGTTGAATAATAGTGGTGAAAGTGGACACCCTTCTCTTGTTCCTGATCTTAGGGGAAATGCTTTCAAGTTTTCAGCCTTGAGAATAATGTTTGCTGTATGTTTATCATATATGGCCTTTACTATGTGGAGGTAGGTTCCTTCTATGCCAATTTTTGGAAGAGTTTTAATCATAAATTGTAATGAATTTTGTCAAAGGCTTTTTCTGCATCTATTGGGATTATCATACGGTTTTTATCTTTCAATTTGTTAATATGGTGTATCACATTGAATGATTTGTGTATATTAAAGAATCCTTGCATAACTGGAAAAAAACCAACTTGATCATGGTATATGAGGTTTTTGATGTGTTGCTGAATTCTGTTTGCTAATTATTTGTTGAGGATTTTTGCATCTATGTTCATCAGTGATATTGGCTGGTAGTTTTCTTTTTGTGTGTTGTCTTTGTCTGGTTTTGGTATCAGGGTGATGGTGGCTTCATAGAATGAGATGGAAGTGTTCCTTCCTCTGCAATCTTTTGAAAGAGTTTTAGAAAGATAGGCATTAGCTCTTCTCTAAACGCTTGATAGAATTCTCCTATGAAGCCATCTGGTCCTGGACTTTTGTTTGTGGGGGAGATCATTGATCACAGCTTCAATTTCAGTGCTTGTAATTGCATTGTTTATAATTTCTATTTCTTCCTGGTTCAGTCTTGGAAGATAGAACTTTTCTAAGAATCTGTCCAATTCTTCCAGGTTATCTATTTCATTGCCATATAGTTGTTCATAATAGTCTCTTATAATCCTTTGTATTTTTGCATTTTTCTAATTTTGTTGATTTGATTCTTCTTTATTTTTTCTTGATGAGTTTGGCTAAAGTCTTGTCAATTTTGTTTATCTCCTCAAAGAACCAGCTTTTAGTTTTATTAATCTTTACTATTGTTTCTTTCATTTCTTTTTCATTTATTTCTGCTTAGATCTTTATGGTTTTTTCCTTCTACTATTTTTTGTTTGTTTGTTTGTTTTGTTTTTCTTTTTCCAGTTGCTTTAGGTGTAAAGTTAGGTTGTCTGTTAGCTGTAAGATTGTATTGCTATGAACTTCCCTCTTAGAACTGCTTTTGCTGCATCTCATAGGTGTTGAGTTGTGTTTTCATTATCATTTGTTTCTAGAAATTTTTTGATTTCCCTTTTGATTTCTTCAGTAAACTGTTGGTCACTTAGAAATGTGTTGTTTATTCTCCATGTGTTTGTGTTTCTTACAGTTTTTTTTTCTTGCAATCGACATCTAGTCTCATAGCATTGTGGTTGGAGAAGATGCTTGATATGATTTCAATTTTCTTAAATTTACTGGGGTTTGATTTGTGACCCAAGATGTGGTCTATCCTGGAGAATGTTCCATGTGCACTTGAGAAGAAGGTGTATTCTGCATTTGAATGGAATGTCTGAAGATATCAATGAGATCCAACTCATCTAATATATCATTTAAGACTTGTGTTTCCTTATTAATTTTCTGTGTTGATGATTTATCCATTGGTGTGAGTGGGGTGTCAAAGTCTCCTGCTATTATTGTGTTACTGTTGATTTCTCCTTTTATGTCTATTAGTGTTTGTCTTATGTATTGAGATGCTCCTATGTTGGGTGCAAAGATATTTACAATTGTTATGTCTTCCTGTTGGATTGATCCCTTGATCATTATGCAGTGTCCTTCTTTAACTCTTGTATTCTTTATTTTGAAGTCTATTTTGTGATAGGAGGACTGCTACTCTAGCTTTCTTTTGCTTCCCATTTGCATGGAATATATTTTTCCATCCTCTCACTTTCAGTTTGTATGTGTCTTGAGGTCTAAAGTGGGTGTTTTGTAGAGAGAGTATATATGGGTCTTGTTTTGGGATCCATTCAGCCAGTCTGTATCTTTTGGTTGGAACATTTAGTCCATTTACATTTAAAGTAATTATTGACATGTATGTTCCTATTAGCATTTTCTTAATTATTTGGGGTTGATTTTGTAGATCTTTTTTCTTCTCCTGTTTTTATTGACTAAGTAATTCCCTTTAACATTTATTGTAAAGCTGGGTTGGTGGCACTGAATTCTCTTAATTTTTGCTTGTCTGAAAAACTTTTGATTTCTCCATCAATTTTGAATGAAATTCTTGCCAGGTACAGTAATCTTGGTTGCAGATTTTTCCCTTTCAGTACTCTAAATATACCCTGCCATTCCCTTCTGGCCTGCAGAGTTTCTGCTGAAAGATCAACGGTTAAGCATATGGGGTTTCCCTTGTATGTTACTTGTTGCTTCTCTCTTGCTGCTTTTATATTCTTTCTTTGTGTTTAGTTTTTGTTAGTTTGATTTGTATGTGCCTTGACGTGTTTTTCCTTGGTTTTATCCTGTATGGGATTCTTTGTGCTTCTTGGACTTGATTATTTCTTTTTCCATGTTGGGGGAATTCTCAAGTATAATTCCCAGAGCTTTTCTTTTTCTCTTCTTCTAGGACTCCTAAAATTCAAATGCTGGTGCTTTTGATATTATCCCAGAGGTCTCTGAGACTATCCTCAGGTCTTTTCATTCTTTTTACTTTATTTTGCTCTTCAGAAGCTATTTCCACCATTTTACCTTCCAGCTCACTGATTTGTTCCATTTCATATATTTTGCTATTAAGTCTAGAGTATTTTTAATTTCAGTAGTTGTGTTGTTTATCTCTATATGTTTATTCTTTAATTTTTCTAGGTCTTTGTTAATTGATTCTTGCATTTTCTCCATTTTGTTTTCAAGGTTTTTTGTAATCTTTACTATCATTATTCTGAATTCTTTTTCCTCTTCATTTATTTGGACTTCTGTGTTTCTAGTTTGTTCCTTCATTTATGCAGTATTTCTCTGCCTTTTCATTATCTTTTTTTTAAAACTCTGTGTTTGAGTTCTCCTTTTCCCAGACTTCAAAGAAAGTTGAATTCCTTCCTTGAAAAAGGTTGAATTTTTTTCTTCCTTTTGGTTTCTGCACTTCTAAGTTTGGTCCAGTGCTTTGTGTAAGCTTTGTATAGGGTGAGATTTGTGCTGAGTTTTTGTTTGTTTTTCCTCTGATGGGCAAGACTAAGTGAGGTGGTAATCCTGTCTGCTGATGATTAGGTTTGTATTTTTGTTTTGTTTGTTGTTTATATGAGCCTTCCTGTACAGGGTGCTACTGGTGGTTGGGTGATGCTGGGCCTTGTATGCAAGCGGTTTCCTTTATGTGAGTTCTCACTATGTGATACTCTTTAGGGTTAATTTGGAGAAGGCAATGGCAACCCACTCCAGTACTCTTGCCTGGAAAAGTCCCATAGACAGAGGAGCCTCGTAGGCTGCAGTCCATGAGGTCGCTAAGAGTCAGACACAACTGAGCGACTTCACTTTCACTTTTCACTTTCATGCTTTGGAGAAGGAAATGGCTACCCACTCCAGTGTTCTTGCCTAGAGAATCCCAGGGACGGGGGAGCCTGGTGGGCTGCCATCTATGGGGTCGCACAGAGTCAGACACAACTGAAGTGACTTAGCAGCAGCAGAGTTAATTCTCTGGTAGTCTAGAGTCTTGGAGTCAGTGCTCCCACTCTAAAGACTCAGGGCTTGATCCTGGTCAGGAATGAAGATTTCACAAGTGGTTTGCTATGGCATTAAGGGAGAGTAAAACAAATATCCAAAAATGAGAAATCAAAGATGAACCCCAGACAAATAGCAGTTACAAAATCAGGCAAGCAATTATTAAAATAGTGGTATATACACCCATGAGAAAAGTCAAAACAGTCCAACAAAAATAAAGCACAGTAGATTGACCCAGCAAACAAAGAAAATCAAAAATTATATTTACCAGTTAAGAACAACACTAACTAAAGCACACACTGGGAAACAAAACTAAAGCAAGGTGTCAGCTGGGGAATAAAGTAATGAAAACAAAACTAACAAATATGTTGAGGGGAAAAGAAAGAAAGAATCAATATGTAAAGTTAAATAGAGGTAAATGAAGATTTATGTACATTAAAGATTAACCACATGGCGAAAAGAACAGTAGGAAAGGCAAACAAAGGGATAAATGTAGAAAAAATAATTATAGGTTTAAAAAATTAAAATTAAAAAGAGAGAGAGAAAGGAATACTCCACAGACCTGCAAAAGCCCTCCATAGACACAGAGGTTTGTAACAACAATAAAACATTTGAGAAAGAAAGGGGGTGGGGGGGAAAAGCTTAACTGGATTTCATACTGTCAATAAAACCAACAACTACAACAGGGAGGGAAAAAAGGTTGGGGGAGAGGGAAAAAACCCAAAAGAATCTGCAGAATAAGTCAAAACATAAGAAAAATAAATGTTTTTCTTGTGTCACTGCTGTCAGAGTCTTTTCCCTCGCTGGGAGCCACAGTCCACATCACTTCCCTTGGACACCCTCCAACATCGTGCAGATCTCTGGACCTGCTGCTGTGGAGGCAGCTCAGATTCTAATCTGGTCCTACTCCTGTGTATTCTTGCCTCCAATATCCACAGCTATCAGAACTAGTGTGTTTTCTTTTGTGGGAGATCTCAATGACCTTTTATATATTCCATAGACACAGAGTCTGCCTAGTTGATGGTGTGGATTTAGTCTGCAGCTTGTACAGCTGGTGGGAAAGTTTTGGGTCTTATTTCTTCATCACACTGTCCCTGGGTTTCAATTGTAGTTTTATTCCCACCTCTGCATGTGGGTTGTCCACTAGGGTTTGCTCCTGAGGCTGCCCTGGAGGACTTGGGTTTGCCCCTGTGAGGGCCAGGTGTGGAGGAGGTGCAGCTGCTTGGGTTACAGGGGTTCTGGCAGCACCAGGTACTCAGGGGGTTTGGCGGCTAGGGAAGAAGGATATATATTGGTCTAGAAGAGTATGGCAACCAGTATTGGCCAATACACTCCAATATTCTTGCCTGGAGAACCCCCCTTCCCTGACAGAGAAGCCTGGCAGGCCACAGTCTACAGAGTTGCACAGAGTCGGATTGAAGCAACCATTGTGCATAGACCCAAGATTTTTTTTTTTTTTTTGGCCTGTGGCAGTTCTGCCCCAGTGAGAGTTGAGCATGAAGGTTGTGCAGCTGCTCAGCTTGCAGGAATCCTGGTGGCGCGAAGTGTGCAGGGACATGGACAGCCTCCGCAGCAGGAGTTATGGCTCTATCAGAGTTTTTTTCGAGCCTCTTGTAGCTGGTGATCAGAAGGCCTCTTTGGCCAGTCTTTCTCCATAGCTCCGCCCCTTCAAGCACATAGACGGGCCCCCTGGCTGGGGTCCTACTCTGTAGATTGTCACGTCAGGCACTTAAAGGAGTACCCTGGGTGGGGTCCTACTCTGTAATTCAGTGGGTCAGGTGTTTGATGGGCAAGTCTGTCTATTGTTCAGCTGCTGATGCTGGTGTGTGGGGAGACAGGCTATGGTGATGGTTCCACCCCCTACATGAGACCTGTCCAATTATATGAGACCTGTCCAATTATCGTCTGAGTGCAGAATGTCCAAACCCAATGCAAGATCCTCGTGGGCAAGCCTGTCCAGGCCTAGCTTCTCTGCCTCTGGAACGATCCCCTGTGCACAAGAAGCCTGTCTCCTCAAGCCCTCCATGGCTCCCATCCCACTTCCAGAAGAGCTGCTGAAATTTCACACCCCCCACCCCTTCTATCTCCACTGTAGACCGCCTAGTGCAAGCCGTCATCATTTCTCTCCCACACCCAACAAGCCCTTTGTATCTTGTCTGTCTCTCATTATATCTCCATATGATAGAAAGAGGAAATGTTTGACTTTGAAAACCAGTTTATATTTTTCTAATGGTTTCCCATGGCCCTTAGAAGGAGAAATCCCTCCAGCTTTGTCTGCATCAGTCCTCTCCTGTCTCCCCAGCAGAGTCCTAGCCTCTGTCTCTCCCAGCCTTGGGGACAGACTGCAGCCTCTGCTGGAGCCTTGTCCTCTGCGTCCACTTGGGCACCCTTCACTGTGGACGCTGCTCCCACTTTATTCTCAGCCTAACTGTTCTGTCCTTGGGGCACCTTCCTCTCCATCCCTGGCCCCAGAAGTCCTGGATCTACTGCCAGCAGCATCCAGATCATCTCTGTTGTGAAACTTGTCACCTCCCCTTGCCCATCGCCCATCCAATTTCCAGAAAGTAGAGGCTGTCCTGCACTTACACTGGCACCAACCCTTGGACCTGGGTCCATGTCTTGCCTCATCATTAAAACGACCACTTCTCAAACCCATTGCTTTTTTCTTTTTTCAGGAGTGCCTCTGTTGAGTCAGGTCCTTCTGGATTTTGCATCAGGCTTCTTTTTACCATCAGTCCTTCTTCATCCAGACCACTTTTCACATAGTTTCCATAGTTCTAAAGTGTAAGAATGAATACATCATTCTCCTGCTGAAGTTTTCTGTGATGAAAACTGCTGTTCCTTGGCACAGCAGAGGGTGGCTGGCAGCCTGGCACTTGCCCTCCAGCATGTGTCTATGCAATGTGTTCTATCACAGTGTCCAACACTCTCACCTCAACATCTCCCCTTCACCACACTTTGGTCTTCAGTCATCTTCTCCTCCAGGATTATGTCACCAGTCCACAAAGTCAGAGACCCCTTCCAGGTGCTCCCAGTATCCAACATACTTCCAGGGGACATCTAACCTTCACCTTGGAAAAATTAGTTTGCTGCTTGCTACCCTAATGGCCCGAAGGCAAGACCTTCCTTTTGTATGTTTTATATCCCCAGCCATGGGTGACAGGAGCTCAAGGGGAGGATACCCAAGGTGAGTTGTTGGTCAATTGCAGTAAATTAACAAAAGACTTGTGTGGGCAGGACTGGCTACTACCCCTTAAACAGAGCAAGAAGCTCTTACATTATCCTTTAACAGTATCCTGATCTTCAGCTGCATTGTGTGATATCAGTGATCTACAGACCACATCAACAGAAACTTCACAAACTCTGGCTCCCTGACAGTCGTGAAAGGATCCAGCCCTCTTGGTTTCGGAGTCACCCATAAAAAGTGAACTTTAAATTAGGCTGGTGTATAATTACAGCATTTCCCCTCTGCTCATGTCTATGCATTGTTTTCTTGCTGAAATGTGATTATTAGGTATAATAATAATAATAATAATAATAATGTCTTCCTAGTTTCTTGTTGCTGTGAGACCAAGGTGCTGATTTAATTGCTCTATTGACAGCAATTATTCCATCTAATTTTGTCTCCAAAAAGAATATTAGGATACAGAGGTCCGAATTTTCAAACATGCCAGTTCATTGTAGGTACCCCTGCTCAGGCCACTCTCCCCCTGTATATTTATTTTTATATTTTTTCTCATTTCAAAAGTAATTTGAAGAATATTTATTTAACTTATATGCAGAGTACATCACGAGAAATGCTGGACTGGAAGAAACACAAGCTGGAGTCAAGATTGCTGGGAGAAATATCAATAACCTCAGATATGCAGATGATACCACCCTTATGGCAGAAAGTGAAGAGGAGCTAAAAAGCCTCTTGATGAAAGTGAAAGAGGAGAGCGAAAAAGTTGGCGTAAAGCTCAACATTCAGAAAACAAAGATCATGGCATCCGGTCCCATCACTTCATGGGAAATAGATGGGGAAACGGTAGAAACAGTGTCAGACTTTATTTTTTGGGCTCCAAAATCACTGCAGATGGTGACTGCAGCCATGAAATTAAAAGACGCTTACTCCTTGGAAGAAAGGTTATGACCAACCTAGATAGTATATTCAAAAGCAGAGACATTACTTTGCCGACTAAGGTCCGTCTAGTCAAGGCTATGGTTTTCCCAGTGGTCATGTATGGATGTGAGAGTTGGTGAAGAAGGCTGAGCGCTGAAGAAGGCAAAAGCACATGCTTTTGAACTGTGATGTTGGAGAAGACTCTTGAGAGTCCCTTGGACTGCAAGGAGATCCAACCAATCCATTCTGAAGGGGATCAGCCCTGGGATTTCTTTGGAAGGAATGATGCTGAAGCTGAAACTCCAGTACTTTGGACACTTGATGCGAAGAGTTGACTCATTGGAAAAGGGTCTGATGCTGGGAGGGACTGGGGGCAGGAGGAGAAGGGGACGACCCAGGATGAGATGGCTGGATGGCATCACGGACATGATGGACGTGAGTCTGAGTGAACTCGGGGAGATGGTGATGAACAGGGAGGCCTGGCGTGCTGCGATTCATGGGGTCGCAAAGAGTCGGACACGACTGAGCGACTGAACTGAACTATCCTAGAAGTTTGGGCTTATCTGGGCATTAAAAGCATTTTTAGTCTATACTTCATTCAGATTTTATTAGTTTTACCTTTTCTTCTTTTCTGTTCCACAGTTACATTCAGGATCCCACATTCCATATAGTAATCATGTCTCTCTAGTCTCCTCTTGGCTATAACAGGTTCTCAGACCATCCTTGTTTTTGATGACCTTGGTCATTTTGAGGAATACTGGTCAGGTAGTTTGTAGAATGTCCTTCCATTTGGATAGTCTCATATTTTTCTCATAGTTATGCTGCGTTTGTGGATTCTTGGGAAGAAGACCAAAGAGGTAAATTGCCTTTCCCATCATATCACATCAAGGACACACAGGATCCATGTGACTCATCCCTGCTGAAGCTGACCTCCATCACCTAGATGAGATCCTGTTAGTCGAGTTTCTCCACTGTAGAATTCTTCTGCTTCCCCTTCTCATGTTGTGCTCTTTGGAATGAAGTCACTTAGCAAGGAGGTCCATACTTAAGGGCTGGGGAGATAGGTGCCCCCTCTTTGAGGGCAGAATGGTCACATACATTGTGTGGAATTCTTTTGTAT
>SJYQ01001751.1:991198-1014186 GCA_006410935.1 Redunca redunca
TTTCCAATGTGGATTCCTTTTATTTCTTTTTCTGCTCTGATTGCTGTAGCCAAAACTTCCAAAACTATGTTGAATAGTAATGGTGAAATTGGGCACCCTTGTCTTGTTCCTGTCTTTAGGGGAAATGCTTTCAATTTTTGACCATAACGTTTGCTGTGGGTTTGTCATATGTAGCTTTTATTATGTTGAGGTATGTTCCTTCTATTCCTGCTTTCTGGAAAGTTTTTATCATAAATGGATGTTGAATGTTGTCAAAGGCTTTCTCTGCATCTATTGAGATAATCATATGGCTTTTATTTTTCAATTTGTTAATGTGGTGAATCACATGGATTGATTTGTGGATATTGAAGGATCCTTGCATCCCTGGGATATAATCCACTTGGTCATGGTGTATGATCTTTTTAATGTGTTGTTGGATTCTGATTGCTAGAATTTTTTTAAGGATTTTTGCATCTATGTTCATCAGTGATATTGGCCTATCAGTGCAGTTCAGTTTAGTCGCTCAGTCGTGTCTGACTTTTTGTGACCCCATGAATCGAGGCGTGCCAGGCTTCCCTGCCCATCACTAACTCCTGGAGTTCACTCAGACTCACGTCCATTGAGTCAGTGATGCCATCCAGCCATCTCATCCTCTGTCGTCCCCTTCTCCTCCTGCCCCCAATCCCTCCCAGCATCGAAGTCTTTTGAATGAGTCAACTCTTCGCATGAGGTGGCCAAAGTACTGGAGTTTCAGCTTTAGCATCATTCCTTCCAAAGAAATCCCAGGGTTGATCTCCTTCAGAATGGACTATAGTTTTCTTTTTTTGTGGCATCTTTGTCAGGTTTTGGTATTAGGGTGATGGTGGCCTCATAGAATGAGTTTGGAAGTTTACCTTCCTCTGCAATTCTCTGGAAGAGTTTGAGTAAAATAAGTGTTAGCTCTTCTCTAAATTTTTGGTAGAATTCAGCTGTGAAGCCATCTGGACCTGGGCTTTTTTTTTTTTTGCTGGAATATTTCTGATTACAGTTTCAATTTCCGTGCTTGTGGTGGGTCTGTTAAGATTTTCTATTTCTTCTTGGCTCAATTTTGGAAAGTTGTGCTTTTCTAAGAATTTGTCCATTTCTTCCACATTGTCCATTTTATTGGCATATAATTGCTGCTGGTAGTCTCTTATGATCCTTTGTATTTCTGTGTTGTCTGTTGTGATCTCTCCATTTTCATTTCTAATTTTATTGATTTGATTGTTCTCCCTTTGTTTCTTGATGAGCCTTTTTAAAGGTTTGTTGATTTGATTTATCCTTTCAAAGAACCAGTTTTTGGCTTTGTTGATTTTTGCTATGGTCTCTTTTGTTTCTTTTGCATTTATTTCTGCCCTAATTTTTAAGATTTCTTTCCTTCTGCTAACCCTGGGGTTCTTCATTTCTTCCTTTTCTAGTTGCTTTAGGTGTAGAGTTAGGTTATTTATTTGACTTTTTTCTTGTTTCTTGAGGTATTCCTGTATTGCTATGAACTTTCCCCTTAGTACTGCTTTTACAGTGTCCCACAGGTTTGGGGTTGTTGTGTTTTCATTTTCATTCATTTCTATGTTAATTTTGATTTTTTTTAAAATTTCTTCTGTGATTTGTTGGTTATTCAGAAGCGTGTTGTTCAGCCTCCATATGTTGGAATTTTTAATAGTTTTTCTCCTATAATTGAGATCTAATCTTACTGCATTATGGTCAAAAAAGATGCTTGGAATGATTTCAATTTTTTGAATTTACCAAGACTAGATTTATGGGCCAGGATGTGATCTATCCTGGAAAAGGTTCCATGTGCATTTGAGAAAAAGGTGAAATTCATTGTTTTGTGGTGAAATGTCCTATAGATATCAATTAGGTCTAACTGGTCTATTGTATCATTTAAAGTTTGTGTTTCCTTGTTAATTTTCTGTTTAATTGATCTATCAATAGGTTTGAGTAGAGTATTAAAGTCTCCCACTATTATTGCGTTATTGTTAATTTCCCCTTTCATACTTGTTAGGATTTGTCTTACATATTGTGGTGCTCCTATATTGGGTGCATATATATTCACAATTGTTATAGCTTCTTCTTGAGTTGATCCTTTGATCATTATGTAATGTCTTTCTTTGTCTCTTTTCACAGCCTTTGTTTTAAAGTCTATTTTATCGGATATGAGTATTGCTACTCCTGCTCACTTTTGGTCTCTATTTGCATGGAATATCTTTTTCCAGCCCTTCACTTTCAGTCTGTGTGTGTGTCCCTTGTTTTGAGGTGGGTCTCTTGTAGACGACATATATAAGGGTCTTGTTTTTGTATCCATTCAGCCAGTCTTTGTCTTTTGGTTGGGGCATTCAACCCATTTACATTTAAGGTAATTATTGATAAGTATGATCCCATTGCCACTTACTTTGTTGTTTTGGGTTTGAGTTTATACACCCTTTTTGTGTTTCCTGTCTAGAGAAGATCCTTTAGCATTTGTTGGAGAGCTGGTTTGGTGGTGCTGAATTCTCTCAGCTTTTGCTTGTCTGTAAAGCCCTCCTGGCCTGAAGAGTTTCTATTGAAAGATCAGGTGTTATCCTTATGGGAATCCCCTTGTGTGTTATTTGTTGTTTTTCCCTTGCTGCTTTTAATATTTGTTCTTTGTGTTTGATCTTTGTTAATTTGATTAATATGTGTCTTGGGGTGTTTCACCTTGGGTTTATCCTGTTTGGGGCTCTCTGGATTTCTTGGACTTGGTGATTATTTCCTTCCCCATTTTAGGGAAGTTTTCAACTATCTCCTCAAGTATTTTCTCATGGTCTTTCTTTTTGTCTTCTTCTGGGACTCCTATGATTCAAATGTTGGGGCATTTAACACTGTCCTGGAGGTCTCTGAGATTGTCCTCATTTCTTTTAATTCTTTTTTCTTTTTTCCTCTCTGATTCATTTATTTCTACCTTTCTATCTTCTAATTCACTAATCTTATCTTCTGCCTCTGTTATTCTATTTGTTGCCTCCAGACTGTTTTTGATCTCATTTATTGCATTATTCTTTATATATTCACTCTTTTTTATTTCTTCTAGGTCCTTGTTAAACCTTTCTTGCATCTTCTCAGTCCTTGTCTCCAGGCTATTTATTTGTGATCCATTTTGATTTCAAGATCTTGGATCATTTTCACTATCATTATCTGGAATTCTTTATCAGGTAAATTCCTTATCTCTTTCTCTTTTGTTTGGTTTGGTGGGCATTTATCCTGTTTCTTTACCTTCTGGTTATTCCTCTATCTCTTCATCTTGTTTATATTGCTGAGTTTGGGGTGGCCTTCCTGTACTCTGGCAGTTTGTAGAGTTCTCTTAATTGTGGAGTTTCCTCACTGTGGGTGGGGTCGAACAGGTGGCTTTTCAAGGTTTCTTGGTTAGGGAAGCTTGTGTCAGTGTTCTGGTTGGTGGATCTTGATTTCTTCTCTCTGGAGTACAATGAAATGTCCAATAATGAGTTATGAGATGTCAGTGGTTTTGGAGTAACTTTGGGCAGCCTGTATATTGGAGCTCAGGGCTGTGTTCTTGTGTTGCTGGAGAATTTGCATGGTATGTCTTGCTCTCGAACTTGTTGGCCTTGGGTGGTGCTTGGTTTCAGTGTAGGTATGGAGGCGTTTGATGAGCTTCTGTCAATTAATGTTCCCTGGAGCCAGGAGTTGTCTGGTGTCCCTAGGGTTTGGAGTTAAGCCTCCTGCCTCTGGTTTTCAGTCTTATTTTTACAGTAGTCTCAAGACTTCTCCTTCTATATAGCACTGTTGATAAAACATCTAGGTTAAAGATGAAAAGTTTCTCCACAGTGAGGGACACCCAGAGAGGTTCACAGAGTTACATGGAGAAGAAAAGAGGGAGGAGGAAGTTAGAGGTTACCCTAATGAGATGAGGTGGAATCAACAGAGGAGAGAGCAAGCTAGCCAGTAATCACTTCCTTATGTGCACTCCACAACTGGACCGCTTAGATATGTTCACGGAGTTACACAGAGAAGAGAAGAGAGAGGAAGGCGCAGAGGTGGCCAGGAAGATAAAAGTGGGGAATCAAAAGGAGAGAGACATATCCAGCCAATAATCAGTTCCCTAAGTGTTCTCCATCTTCTGGAACACACAGAAATTCACAGAGTTGGGTAGAGAAGAGAGGGGGTAAGGAGGAGACACAGGCGACCTGGTGGAGAAAAAGGAGAGTCCACAGGGGAAGAGAGCAGTCAAGCCAGTAATCTCACTCCCAAGTAAAAATGGGTACTGAAGATTGGGTTCTTAAAGGTACAAAATTGATAGCAAATACCAAAAAACAAAGATTAAAAATCTAGAGTAGGTTTGGAATTTCAAAAATACAATATTAAAGAAAAGAAGGAAAACAAAGAACGAAAAAACCCCACAAAGCCACAAAAATTATGAAATATATATATATATATATATNTAGAGGACTTAAAAATTTTTTTTAAGTTAAAAAAAAGAATGATCATAAAAATACTAAAAATATACCTTGGACTTTCTCTGGTGTTGTTGTAGGTATTGTTGGGTCAGTTCATTTTCGGATAGTTCCTTGGTCTGGCTTATATTTCTCAAGATCTATAGGCCCCTTCCTATGTAGTTGGTACTAACGACCGGGTTTTAATCTATTGCACCTGTCAGTGTCTGATTTCCACCCTGACACAAAGGGGACAATGGTGGACAATTTTTTAGGCTCACTTGTTCAATCGCACTGTGGGGAGGGAGGGATGCTGCAAAAAAATGACACTGGCGTGTGCTCGCAGTGACTCAGCCACACTGGGCCTGTCCCCACTCACGGTGTGTGTACCCTCCCTGCCCTCACTGCTCAGGCTCTAGGTTGCTTCACCAGGAACCGTCTGAGGCTGGCCCTGGGCTGCATGCACCTCCCAGGTCTAAGCCCCTCAGGTTCAGGCACTCGGGTAGTCCCTCAGAGGCACAGACTCAGTTGGGCCCGTGTTTTGTGCCCTTCCCAAGTCCAAGCAGCTCAGGTGATGAGGTGTTTGGCAAGTGCAGTCGCTGCAACTTATCGCCTCCCCCATCCCTGCCGCTCCGTTTTCTGGGTATACAACTGGTGCACCTTCTCAGGCTGATGTTGACCGTCCAGAACCCCAAGAAGTCTCAGTTAGCAAAGAAGCCTGCTTACAGTTTTGTAGATTATGTCTCTCTGGGGCTGCGATTGCCCCCTTCTGGCTCTGGCTGCCTGTCACTGGATGGGGATGGTCTGCAGCCAGTTATCTCTGTTCAGGCCTTTGTTCTGTGCATGGGCCTGGCAGTGTCTTAGGTTAGGGCTGGCTTTTCGCGTGGTAGTTATCCCACAGTCTGGTTTGTTAGCCCAAGTTAGTTTGCTCAGATTGCGCTCAGGGCATTCAGGCCAGATCCTTACTCTAAGCAATGCAGCCCACGCCTCCCTACCCAGCCCCCGCTTGCTAGTGGCGGGTGCAGGCATCTGCGCTGCTTCTCCACTGGGGGAGTACCATTGGGGTCGCAATTTGTGGGTTTTAATTATTTATTTATTTTTTCCTCCTTGTTATGTTGCCCTCTGTGCTTCCAAGGCTCGCCACAGACTCAGCAGTGAGAGTGTTTTCTGGTGTTTGGAAACCTCTCTTTTTAAGACTCCCTTCCTGGGACGGAGCTCCATCCCTACCTCTTTTGTCTCTCTCTCTCTTTTTTTTTTTTTTTTTTGTCTTATATTTTTTTCTACCTCCTTATGAAGACAATGGGCTGCTTTTCTGGGTGCCTGATGTCTTCTGCCGGCATTCAGAAGTTGTTTTGTGGAATTTACTCAGCCTTTAAAAGTTCTTTTGATGAATTTATGGGGGAGAAAGTGGTCTCCCTATCCTATTCCCCTGCATCTTTGTTACTTTGCTCTTGATTGCAGTATTTTTTGATATTTCATCTGCCACTTTACTGTAGCCTTGTTAGACTGAATTACTTCCAAAACTGAATGTAATTGTTAACTTTACCTGGAATAATGCTATATGAGCTATATCAGAAACATCCCTGCTAAATATGAGACTTTGCTCTTTCTAAATTAGAGAATAACTTTATATCTGTACATTTAGCTACAGATGATGGTTGAAATGCCATGAGAATACAGGTGTACCCTGATTCTTGAGCTCATGATGTGTGCAAAATGTTGAAAGTGCCAGCATTTTCTCAGGAAGGATTTCTGGTCTATTCTGACATCTTTTATTCAGGATGTGTGAGGACAATTGAGATGAGAAAACTGTAGAAAAGGAAGATACCAACTCCACCCATTTATTAGAGTTTGTGTATAATATGGGGGCAGATTTACCCAGATATATAGCACCCTTCCCCTGTAATTTTATATCAAGGGATCTCTTGTCTAATTAATCTATTCAGCAAATGCTAAGTGAACATCTACTCTGTGCCACACACACACTGGGACTGGGCAGTCAAGGAGGCAGAACTCCTTCCCCATTGCTGGCACCTGGCACTTGTCCCTGTGTATCTGCAGGGCCGAGGGCCAGCTGGAGGATCTGCACTGGTTTGGGGCTAAATAAATCAAGAGGAGCCGAATTTATCTAATCTGACTACATCATGAGTGAGTGAATCTCAAATTTCTTATCTGTAGCCTTGAATTACACTACAGTTCTGTTCTAAGTATTTACTTATTATTATGTTTTACTTTCAGTTACCACTTGTCTCACTGTCTCATTGACATATATCCCACAAGGAGTCATTAACTACACATTCAAAAGTTCCAGCTCTGTTGGGTGTGAGCCCACTGGGGTGGTATTTTAAATTCTTCCATTTTGTGCCAGACACGACAGCCTTGAAAGGAAGCAAGTGATTACCATGGCATTCAAAGATAGAATTCTGAATGCCACGAGCAGAATGTCACCACTCGCAGTCATAGCTGGAAACCATTTGGGCAATGTGCATTTTTAAATCATGATTTAGGAATGTAAAACATAACATTTTTTAATTGTTAAGTTAAACTTTATCCATTTCAGACATTAAAAAACAAAAAACCCACACCCTAATTCTCAGTCCTTCTAGAGCAGATTCTAACAATGGATGTGAGTCTCTGATCTGCACCATGTGTTAACTCCAGGACTACCAGGCTTACTCTTTCCCTGCCCAGTGAGACTGGATGTGTCTGCTTGTAAAGCGAGCTCAGAGTGCTGGGGAAAGTTGAGACAAATTCAGAGAGCTTCACTAGGCATCAAGTCTGGGTTCAGGAAGAGGCAGTGTCTCTCAACAAGCTCTGGCTCCCAGTCCAAGGCAGGGTTCTGGTACTGGTGGGCCCAGTCCCATGATGTTAGCACCGATGCAATGTTCAGGACACACTGGTACTAAAAATTTATTGTTGTTTAACTTAAATTCAACTTTTGCTGGGCATCCTATGTCTTATCCACTTCTCATAGTAAGAAGACACCTCCCAGTGAGATCCAGGGACAAGAGTGGTAACAGAATGTGTATTCTATCACCCTGTGATGATGGGCCTCAGAAACTGGCTGCTGCAGGAGGCCGAACAGGCCCAGAGAAGGGACTTCCTTGGGTTGCAGGAAATGAAGAGTGGACAGCACTTGTGTCCTTCATCTTCTCTGTGACATAAAGGAGGCCACTGCAGAGCCAGTCCTCCTGGAACACGCAGATGCTACTCCCTTGGTCCTAATTCTTTTCTCCCCCCAGTTTTATTGAGAAATAATTGACATGCATCACTGCATACGTTTAAGGCATACATAGAGCATGATGATTTGATTTGCGTATATTGTGAAATGATTCAGCTGACATTTATCTTCTTATATATGGAGAAGGCAATGGCACCCCACTCCAGTACTCTTGCCTAGAAAATCCCATGGACGGAGGAGCCTGTCTACGGGGTCGCTAAGAGTCGGGCACAACTGAGCGACTTCACTTTCACTTTTCACTTTCCTGCATCAGAGAAGGAAATGGCAACCCACTCCAGTATTCTTGCCTGGAGAATCCCAGGGACAGAGGAGCCTAGTGGGCTGCTATCTATGGGGTTGCACAGAGTATATAGACAGCAAAAAAGAAAAGAAAGAAAAATGAAAAAAAAAATTCTCTGATGTTGAGAACTCATATGATTTACTCTCACCATCTGTCCTCTTAACAATTTAATGCAGCAGTGTCAACAACTTAACAGTAGTGTTAGCTGTAGTCATCATATTGTATATCACATCCTTAGTAGTTATTTCTCTTATAACTAAAAGTTTGTTCCTTTTGACCATGACATCCAGTTTCCCCTCCTTCTAACCTTCGCTTCTGGTAATCACAGCCTGATCACTTTTTTTATGAGTTTGGTATTGTTTTAGATTTCACATGTAAATAATATCATATAATATTTGTCCTTCTCTGTATGACGTATTTCACTTAGCATAATGTCTTCAAGGTCTATCCATGGTGTTGCCAATGGTAGAATTTTCTAATTTTCTGGCTAAATAATATGCCACATATTCTTGCCTGCAAAATCCCATGGACAGAGGAGCCTAGTGGGCTGTAGTTCATGGGGTCACAAAGAGTCAGACATGACTGAGCTACTGAGCATATATATATTCAGTTCAGTTTAGTCTCTCAATCATCTCCGATTCTTTGCAACCCCATGGTCTGCAGAATGCCAGGCCTCCCTGTCCATCATCAACTCCCGGAGTTTACTCAAACTCATGTCCATTGAGTCGGTGATGCCATCCAGCCAACTCATCCTCTGTCGTCCCCTTCTCCTCTCGCCTTCAATCTTTCCCAGCATCAGGGTCTTTTCAAATGAGTCAGCTCTTCACATCAGGTGGCCAAAGTATTAGAGTTTCAGCTTCAACATCAGTCCTTCCAATGAATATTCAGGACTGATTTCTTTTAGGATGGACTGTTTGGATCTCCTTGCAGTCTAAGGGACTCTCAACAGTCTTCTCCAATACCACAGTTCAAAGGCATCAGTTCTTTGGCACTCAGCTTTCTTTACGGTCCAGCTCTTACATCCATACATGACTACTGGAAACACCACAGCCTTGACTAGATAGACTTTTGTTGGCAAAGTAATGTCTCTGCTTTTTAATATGCTATCTAGGTTGGTCATAACTTTTCTTCCAAGGAGTAAGCATCTTTTAATTTCATGGCTGCAATCACCATCTGCAGTGATTTTGGAGCCCCAAAAAATAAAGTCTGACACTGTTTCCACTGTTTCCCCATCTATTTCCCATGAAGTGATGGGACCGGATGCCATGATCTTCGTTTTCTGAATGTTGAGCTTTACGCCAACTTTTTCACTCTCCTCTTTCACTTTCATCAAGAGGCTCTTTAGTTCTTCACTTTCTGCCATAAGGGTGGTGTCGTCTATATATCTGTGGTTATTAATATTTCTCCCAGCAATCTTGATTCCAGTTTGTGCTTCATCTAGCCTAGCTACAGATTTCTCAAGAGGCAGGAAAGGTGGTCTGGTATTCCCATCTCTTGAAGAATTTTCCACAGTGTGTTGTGATCCACACAGTCAAAGGTTTTGGCATAGTCAATAAAGTAGAAATAGATGTTTTTCTGGAACTCTCTTGCTTTTTCAATGATCCAGCGAATGTTGGTAATTTGATCTCTGGTTCCTCTACCTTTTCTAAAACCAGCTTGAACATCTGGAAGTTCACGGTTCACGTATTGCTGAAGCCTGGCTTGGAGAATTTTGAGCATTACTTTACTAGCATGTGAGATGAGTGCAATTGTGCGGTAGTTTGACCATTCTTTGGTATTGCCTTTCTTTGGGATTGGAATGAAAACTGAACTTTTCCAGTCCTGTGGCCACTGTTGAGTTTTCCAAATTTGCTGACATATTTAGTGAAGCATTTTCGTAGCATCATCTTTTAGGATTTGAAATAGCTCAACTGGGATTCCGTCACCTCTACTAGCTTTGTTCATAGTGATGCTTTCTAAAGCACACTTGACTTCGCATTCCAGGATATCTGTCTCTAGGTGAGTGATCACACCATCGTGTTTATCTGGGTCATAAAGATCTTTATACACACACACACACACACACACATACACACACAAATGTGGAAGAACAGATAGAAATGTTGCCACACACACATATATGTGTGTGTATATATATATATATGGTAACATTTATGTTTATATTATATATGATATATATATATATCACATATATGTATTTCATACCTCAATGTATACTTAAGTTGTCTGTGTGTCTCGTCTATTGTAAATAATTCTGCAATGAACATTGGGGTAGGGTATGTGTATCTTTTCAAATATCATTTCAGTTTCCTTTGGATATATTCCCAGGACTGAAATTGCTGGATCATATGGCTCATTTTTAGGTTTTGGGGAACCACCATATTGTTTTTCATAATGGCTGTACCAGTTTACATTTCCATTTAAATAGTGCACAAATTTCCCCTTTCTCCACACCCCCACCAGCATTTATTTCTTATCTTTTTGATAATCACCATTCCAACAAGTGTGATGTGATACCTCATAGTGGTTTTATTTTTCATTTCCCTAATGACTAGGGATGGTTAGCATTTTTTCATGTATTTTGTTGACCTTTGTGTTTTTCTTTGAAGAAATATCTATTCAGGTTCTTTACCCATTTTTAAATTGGGTTCTTTGTCTATTTGCTACTGAGTGGGTTGTATAGGTTCTTTATAAATTGGATTAGCCCCTTATCAGATTTTCACATTTTCCCCATTGCATAGGTTGTCTGTTCATTTTGTTGATGGTTTAAAGAGGAACAAAGCAGAAGGCATCACACTTTCTGATTTCAAGATATACTATAAAACTATAGTCATCAAAACAGTATGGTACTGATGTAAAAACAGACAAATAGACAAATGGAACAGAATCAAAAGCCCGGAAACAAACCCAAGTGTATGCAACCAACCAATATTTGACCAGGAATACTCAATGCAGAAAAGACAGTCTTCAAGAACTCATGCTGGGATAATGGGATAATTGGATATTCACAAATAAAAGAATGAAACTGTATTGATTCATAGTTCACAACACTTACAAAAAGTAATTCAAAGTGGATTTTTTTTTTTTATGTAAGCTTTGAAACCATAAAATTACTAGAAAAAGCATAGGTGCTCCCTGACAGGGGCCCTTGGTAATTATTTTTTGGATATGACACCTAAAGCACAGCAATGAAATAAAAAATAAACAGTGGGACTACATCAAGCTAAAAAAACTCCTGCACAACAAAAGAAGCATAAACAAAATGATTCCAATTCTGCTTTTGGTGATTAAGAGGGTACAGCAATGGGCCTTGACCTCTCCTTAGAGGCCAAATGGGGAACTGTCCTTGTACAGGGCAGAGCATGGCTAACTGTTTCACCTCCAGCTGAGAAAGTGAGGTTCATAGAGTCACCTCAATCCTAGGAAATAATTTTAAAGCTCCTTCAATTCCTAGAATTCAGGAAACTTAGGAAATGAAGAATGTGACTGGTATTTGTTGTTTATAGTTGTATCCATGCTGACTGGTCACTGACTTGTTCACATGGCCAGTGTTTGGACCATGTGCCTAGTTAGCCACACCAAGGTAACAGGGCAGGAATGCAGCAATCCTGGAGGGGGAGGCAGGAAGCTGTGGCTTTCAATTCTCACATGAGCTAGCACTCACACCTCTGGAGACACCGTTGCACTGTGTTGTAACTACTACTATTGTTAGGATTGCATTTGTATGCTGTGAGGTCCCTGAAGACAAGGTTGTGGCATGATCTCTTGGATCCAGAATGCAGTGTATACTTGAAAACTGAGTAACTGAGTGAATAAAGACTGTATGTAGGTGATATTTGAGAAATGGCCTGCTAATATATTTTAATTTGCTACTAGTAAAGCAGGCCATCCATTGACATGAAATAAGGTCGCTCAGTCATGATTGACTCTTTGTGACCCCATGGACTGTAGCCTTCCAGGCTCCTCCATCCATGGGATTTTCCAGGCAAGGGTACTGGAGTGGGTTGCCATTGCTTTCTCCAGGGGATTTTCCCAACCTGGGGATCGAACCCAGGTCTTCCACAGTGCAGGCAGATGCTTTACTGTCTGAGCCACTAAGGAAGTGTCCCATCCATTGAAACAACAGCATTTATTCCTTCTGAGAGAGAGTAGATAGCACCACCACCAACAGAAAAGCCATTGCTCAATGTCCAGCTTCAGTCAGTTTTCAGAGTCTGTCACGCTGAGATCCTGGGCTTCCCTGGAGACCTGAGAAGAAGGCTTTACTGTGGACATCACATTCGACAGACACAGAGCAGGGGAGAGTTCCTTGACAAGACAGGCCTTGTGAGACGTTCCATGGAGGGAGAGACGTGTAGGCACACCTGTCCTGGGCCCATTCACGGGGGCCGCGTCCAGGCAGCTTCGGGAAACCCGAGAATGCCGGGACTAGCACCTCCTCCTCCGGGCACATCATGACACACATCCAGACAGAGGGGCCCTGACACGGCAGGTGAGATGAGAGGGGGCAGGACCCAGAAGGACTGCTCTGGAGAGCAGAGGTCCTAGACTTCACACCCACCTGTAACCATAGCTATGTCTCCTGAATCTCAAGGGGATGCACCTGTGTTCAAAGGTCGGGGAGGAAGGACACCTAGCAACTGCCCAGCAAACAGGACTGCACACACCAGCACCCCAATAGTGACGTTAAATGTGGGTATATTTGTTTCCTTGGATTCCCTGGTAAGTTACCACAAACTAAGTGGCTTACAACAACAGAAATTTATTCTTTTATAGCTACGGAGGCCAAAAGCCTGAAATCAAGTTGACAGCAAGGCTAGTTCCTTCTGGAGGATGTGAGGGAAAACCATCCCCTGTCTCTCTCCCCTCTCCTGGTGGTTGCTGGCAGTCCTTGCTACTCCCTGACTTGTACATGCAGCACTCCAAGCTCTGACTCTCTGGCTTCCCATGACCTTCTTCTATGATTTTCAACCACTCTCTCTTTTCTTTTGTAATGATGTCAGTCCTCCACAGGGTCCTTTATAAATCCAGGATTATTTCACGTCATGATTCTTCAAAGATCTGATTCTAAATAAGATTGCATTCTGAGGTTCTAGGAGGATGTGAATTTGGGTGGATGTCATTCAATCCGCTACAGTGGAGCTAAACTTCAGCATCAGTTATTGGGAAAGGATAAGATTTGTTGATGGGGAAAACAGCTAGTAGAAAAATAAAATGAAATGAAAAGTTAAGGTATCTCTTTAATTGAGGTGGAAGTGCTCTTACAATCATGTTTTGTGTTGTTCATTTTCTATTCATTACAATAGTCTTAATTTTAAATGCGTTATATCATTGTACTCTTTAGGTCTACTTTTAGACATTGTAGAGCAGTCAGAGAACTTACAAGGATAAAATGTATGTAAATTTAGGATAAAAGATAAATATAAGAGTAGAATTCATTCATGTGAATAAAAACACATATTAGGTTTGAATAGGGATTTGCTTTTCATTGTAGCCTTGGTTAAAAGCTGCGGGTGTAGAAATGATGGAAAATTGACATGCATTAGCACAGTTGTACCCTTGACCCTGATCTTTTTTGCCATTTTCATAGTGCCCTGCTCAGCTCTTTACCCACTTTCCTCTTTTGGGCTATACTTTCAGAGTCACTGCCCATAGATTCCATGGATGGCAAGTGTTTGGGAAGGTGATCTTTTTCAAGATGTAATGCAGGGTCCTGCTATTGAGGTTGCTGAAGCATTTTCATCTCAGGAGCCCCCACCAGAGACCACACCTCGATGGAAGGGACGTGTCTGGAGGGTGGGGCAGGCAGATGTGCATGCTAGCTCTGACTCCCTCTGGGCAGTAGCTAACTTTGGGGAGCAGAAGAAGATTTAGATCAACCTGTCTCTCAGTCTTTGGTATAGTTATAATTCAGTTTAAATCACACTAAAATTTTAAATTCCTCTTTTTAATTGGTGATGGTGATAATGATCCACCAATAATCACTGACTGTTCTTCCAGCTTTCATATTTCTGCAGGTCTCTAAAGATACAGATAGAAGCCAACAAGGAAGTTAAAACATTAGAAAGAAGGCAGGGGCTAAACCAAGTCAGTCGGTGTGGAGATGCTGAATGAAAGCTAGATTGTAGAAACATTAAAGAAAGTTGAATACACAGACCTTAGACATTAGATGCATACAAATGGAGTCCCAAGAATAAACCTCAGTACCTTGTAATTTCCCAAACTTGACATGTAAACCAAGCTGCAATATAAATCAGAGATTTTGTCAAAGATAAATGCCTCTTATACTTGTATGTAAATGTGTACTTGTGTGAAATAGAATGAATGTACTGACATAGAGACGTACACAAGTTTACAGAAGTATGTTTTCTAAGAATGATATATAAAGCATCATATAAAATGACATCATATTAAATTATGGATAGAATTTTAAACAAATATTTAAATATTAGTTCTTTATTATGAATTTATATAGCAACTTTGCTATGAGAAATTCAAAATAAATGAAATGAATATGACCCTAATTTTCCTTTGAGGTTAAGAAGTCAGAAAAGAAACCATAGATTGTATTTGTTTTTATTTTTTCATAACTTTTTATTTTGTATTTGGGTATAACCAACCACAACATTATGATAGTTTCAGGTGAACAGTGAAAGCCATACATATACATGTATCCATTCTTCCCCAAACTACTGTCCCATCCAGGCTGCCACATAACACAGTGCAGTTTCCTGCTATATAGCAGGGCTTCTTGGTTATCCATTTTAAGTATAGCATCATGTACATGTCCATCCTAAACTCCCTATCTATCCCTTCCCTCCCTCCTTCCCTCTGGCAACCATAAGTTCATTTTCTAAGTCTGTGACTCTCTTTCTGTTTGTAAGTTAATTTGTATCATTTCTTTTTAGACTCCACATATAAGGGATGTCATACAATATTTCTCTTTTCCTGACTTACTTCACTCAGTATGACAATCTCAAGGTCCATCCACGTTGCTGCAAATGGCCTTATTTCATTCTTTTAAATGGTTGAGTAATATTCCATTATATATATGTATCACATCTTCCTTAGCTATTCCTGTGCTGATGGACATTTAGACTGCTTTGGATCTCAGCTGTTGTAAATAGTGCTGCAATGAACACTAGGATGCATGTATCTTTTTTATTATGTTTTTCTCTGGATATATGCCCAGGAGTGGGATTGCAGGGTCATATGTCAGCTCTATTTTTAGTTTTTTAAGGACCTTCCAAACCGTTCTCCAGAGTAGCTGTACCAATTTACATTCCCACCAATAGTGTAGGTAGTTCCCCTTCTCTCCACAGCCTCTGAAGCATTTATTGTCTGTGCATCTTTTGATGATAACCATTCTGGCTAGTGTGAGGTGGTATCTTGTAGTTTTGATTTGCATTTCTCTAATAATTAGTGATGTTGAATATCTTCTCATATGTCTCTTGGCCAGCTGTATGTCTTCTTTGGAGACATGTCTATTTAGATCTTGTCCATTTAATGACTGGGTTGTTTGTTTTGATGCTGTTGAGCATAATAAGCCATTCGTAAATTTTGGGGACTATTCCTTTGTTGGTCACATCATTTCAAATATTTCTCCCAATCTAAGCTTTTGTTTTCTGTATTGTTTCCTTTGCTGTGCAGAAGCTTTTGAGAAAAAGGAGTAAAGGGAATCCACACTGGAAGAGAAGTTAAATTGTCACTCTTTACAGATGACATGATACTATACGTGTGTGTGTGTGTGTGCTTAGTTGCTCAGTTGTGTCAGATTCTTTGCGACCTTATGGTTTGTAGCTGCTGGGATCCTTTTTCCATGGGGATTCTCCAGGCAAGGAGACTGGGTGGGTTGACATGCCCTACTCAATACTATACAGAAAAGATACTAAAGCTGTTATCAGAAAACTACTAGTACTCATCAATGAAGTTGGTAAAATTGCATATTACAAAATTAATATAGAGAAATTGGTTGCATCTCTATACATTACCAGTGAAAGATCAGAAAGAGAAATTCAAGAAACAATTCCATTTACCACCACAACAAAAAGACTGAAATAGCTAGTAATAAGAGCTACCACACGCCCGAGATCAGGGGCGACGGCCAAGAGGAGCAAACCCATGTCAAAGGAGTGGTGGCTGCATGGCACAGGAGGGCCAAGAGGAGCTACTCCACGTTCAAGGTCAGGAGGGGCAGCCGTGAGGAGATGCCCCTCATCCAATGTAAGAGAAACCCAAGTAAGACGGTAGGTATTGCGGGAGGGCATCAGAGGGCAGACACACTGAAACCATAATCACAGAAAACTAGCCAATCTGATCACACAGACCACAGCTTTTTCTAACTCAGTGAAATTAAGCCATGCTGTGTGGGGCCACCCAAGACAGACGGGTCATGGTGGAGAGGTCTGACAGAATGTGGGCCACTGGAGAAGGGAATGGCAAACCACTTCAGTATTCTTGCCTTGAGAACCCCATGAACAGTATGAAAAGGCAAAATGATAGGACACTGAAAGAGGAACTGCCCAGGTCGGTAGGTGCCCAATATGCTACTGGAGATCAGTGGAGAAATAACTCCAGAAAGAAGGAAAGGATGAAGCCAATGCAAAAATAGTACCCAGTTGTGGATGTGACTGGTGATAAAAGCAAGGTCTGATGCTGTAAAGAGCAATATTGCATAGAAACCTGGAATGTCAGGTCCATGAATCAAGACAAACTGGAAGTGGTCAAACAGGAGATGACAAAAGTGAATGTCAACATTCTAGGAATCGGTGAACTAAAATGGACTGGAATGTGTGACTTTAACTCAGATGACCATTACATCTACTACTGCGGGCAAGAATCCCTTAGAAGAAAAGGTGTAGTCATTGTGGTGAACAAAAGGGTCCAAAATGCAGTACTTGGATGCAATCTCATAAACGACAGAATGATCTCTGTTCATTTCCAAGGCAAACCATTCAATATCAGAGTAATCCAAGCCTATGCCCTTCAGTAACACTGAAGAAGCTGAAGCTGAATGGTTCTATGAAGACCTACAAGACCTTTTAGAACTAACACCAAAAAAATGTCCTTTTCATTATCGGGGACTGAAATGAAAAAGTAGGAAGTCAAGAAACACCTGGAGTAACAGGCAAATTTGGCCTTGGAGTATGGAATGAAGCAGGCAAAGGCTAATAAGAGTTTTGCCAAGAGAACACACTGGTCATAGCAAACACCCTCTTCCAACAACACTAGAGAAGACTCTACACATGGACATCACCAGATGGTCAACACCGAAATCAGATTGATTATATTCTCTGCAGCCAAAGATGGAAAAGCTCTATACAGTCAGCTAAAGCAAGACCAAGAGCTGACTGTGGCTCAGATCATGAACTCCTTATTGCCAAATTCAGACTTAAATGGAAGAAAGTAGGGAAAACCACAAGACCATTCAGGTATGGCCTAAATCAAATCCCTTATGATTATACAGTCGAAGTGAGAAATAGATTTTAGGGACTAGATCTGATAAAGTGCCTGATGAACTGTGGATGGAGGTTCATGACATTGTACAGGAGACAGGGATCAAGACCATCCCCATGGAAAAGAAATGCAAAAAAGCAAAATGGCTGTCTGAGGAGGCCTTACAAATAGCTGTGAAAATAAGGGAAGCAAAAAGCAAAGGAGAAAAGGAAAGATATAAGCATCTGAATGCAGAGTTCCAAAGAATAGCAAGAAGAGATAAGAAAGCCTTCCTCAGCAATCAATGCAAAGAAATAGAGGAAAACAACAGAATGAGAAAGATTAGAGATCCCTTCAAGAAAATTAGAGATACCAAGGGAACATTTCTTGCAGAGATGGGCTCGATAAAGGACAGAAATGGTATGGACCTAACAGAAGCAGAAGATATTAAGAAGAGGTGGCAAGAATACACAGAAAAACTATACAAAAAAGATCTTCACGACCCAGATAATCTTGATGGTGTGATCACTCACCTAGACCCAGACATCTTGGAATGTGAAGTCAAGTGGGCCTCAGAAAGCATCACTACAAACAAAGCTTGTGGAGGTGACGGAATTCCTGTTGAGCTATTTCAAATCCTGGAAGATGATGCTGTGAAAGTGCTGCACTCATTATGCCAGCAAGTTTGGAAAACCCAGCAGTGGCCACAGGACTGGAAAAGGTCAGCTTTCATTTCAACCCCAAAGAAAAGCAATGCCAAAGAATGTTAAAACTACCACTCAATTGCACTCAATTCACACACTAGTAAAGTAATGCTCAAAATTCTCCAAGCCAGACTTCAGCAATACATGAACTGTGAACTTCCTGATGTTCATGCTGGTTTTAGAAAAGGCAGAGGAACGAGAGATCAAATGCCAACATCTACTGGATCATGGAAAAAACAAGAGAGTTCCAGAAAAACATCTATTTCTGCTTTATTGACTATGCCAAAGCCTTTGACTGTGTGGATCATGATAAACTGTGGAAAATTCTGAAAGCCATGGGAATACCAGACCACCTGACCTGCCTCTTGAGAAACCTATATGCAGGTCAGGAAGCAACAGTTAGAACTGAACATGGAGCAACAGACTGGTTACAAACTGTGAAAGGAGTACATCAAGGCTGTATATTGTCACCCTGCTTATTTAACTTATATGCAGAGTACATCATGAGAAACACTGGGCTGGAAGAAGCACAAGCTGGAATCAAGATTACCAGGAGAAATATCAATAACCTCAGATATGCAGATGACACCACCCTCATGGCAGAAAGTGAAGAGGAACTAAAAAGCCTCTTGATGAAAGTGAAAGAGGAAAGCGAAAAAGTTGGCTTAAAGCTCAACATTCAGAAAACTAAGATCATGGCATCCAGTCCCATCACTTCATGGTAGAAGAAGTGATGGGGAAACATTTGAAACAGTGTGAGACTTTATTTTGGTGGGCTCCAAAATCACTGCAGATGGTGATTGCAGCCATGAAATTAAATGATGCTTACTCCTTGGAAGGAAAGTTATGACCAACCTAGAGAGCATATTGAAAAGCAGAGACATTACTATGCCAGCAAAGGTCCACTTAGTCAAGGCTATGGTTTTCCCAGTGGTCATGTATGGATGTGAGAGTTGGACTGTGAAGAAAGCTGAGTGCTGAAGAATTGTTGCATTTGAACTGTGGTGTTGGAGAAGACTCTTGAGAGTCCCTTGGATTTCAAGGAGATCCAACAAGTCCAGTCTAATGTAGATCAGTCCTGGGTGTTCTTTAAAAGGACTGATGCTAAAGCTGAAACTCCAATATTTTGGCCACTTCATGTGAAGGGTTCTCATTGGAAAATATCCTGATGCTGGGAGGGATTGGGGGCAGGAGGAGAAGGGGATGACAAAGGATGAGATGGCTGGATGGCATCACCGACTCGATAGACGTGAGTTTGAGTAAACTCTGGGAGTTGGTGATGGATAGGGAGGCCTGGCATGCTGCAGTCCATGGTGTTGCAGAGTCAGACACAACTGAACTATTGAATTGAACTGAACAGAGTGCCAAGTACTGGGAATCCAGGAGCTGAGAGTACTTGTTCTTAATGGCCCTGAGTGTATGGACATTGAGGTCAGGTGGTCACTGATTTAGGAGCTTCCAGACCTTTTTGTGTGATTGCCACATCTTCCTGTCTCATCCTCCAGCCCAGGTTTTCCCTGTAGCCAGCAAGCTATCTCCAGAAGATAAATTTGATATGTCCTTCCACTTAGCACTTGTCAGCTTTTTTTTTTTTTTTGTCGGTGACAGAAAATGTACAATTTTATGCTTTCATGACTGGGAGTTCTCCAGGTCTGATGTTAACTCCAAACACATCATCTGTGTCTCAGCTCCACAACATCCTGGGTTCTGTAACTGCTTGCCAGCAACATTCACCTCACCTGTTCATCAGGGAATTCCTACATGTTCTTCAAACCCTTTGAAGGCTTCCTTTATATCTTTAGGAATTTACACTTTCTCTGTTTGTTTAGTCCCAAATCGCTAAATAGGAAGTCATTCTGCCGTGGTTGTCATCCTTCCTGTTATTTTCAGTTATTGCACTTTTTAAAAAGATATTGATCATTTATTTGAAGTACTAAATGATGCAGTGATCAAGAATCTGTCTTTCAGTGCAGGAGATGAGGGAGACTCAGCCTCAATCCCTGGTTTGGAAACATGCCCTGGTGTAGGAAATGGCAACCTGCTCCAATATTCTTGCCTGGAAAACTCCATGGACAGCAATGCCTGATGGGCTACAGTCCATGGGGTCACAAAGAGTTGGACAGAACTGAGCACGCACACAGACAGAGATAGTTAATTTACAGTGTTGTTAGTTTCAGGTTTGTAGCAAAGAGATTCAGTTATATACATGCATGTCTATGTATTCTTTTTCAGGTTATTTTGCTATAGATTATTACAAGCTACTGAATAGAGTTCCCTGTGTCATACAGTAGGTCTTTCTTCTTTACCTATAGTAATATGTATATGTTAATCCAGAACTCCCAGTTTACCCCTCCTGACTCCACCATCCTCTTTGATAACCATAAGCTTGTTTTCTACATCTGAGTCTATTTCTGTTTTGTAAATTAGTTATTTTGTGTCACTTTTTAGATTCCACATGTAAACAGTGATATCATATGATGTTTGTCTCTATGTTTTGATTTACTTCACTTAGTATGATAATCCCTGAGTCCATCCATGTTGCTGCAAATGGCATGATTTCATTCTTTTTTATGATTTAATAGTAATTCAGTATATATATAAAATATATGTACACATATATACCACATCTTCCTGAACTATTCATCTGTCAATGAACATTTACATTTCTTCTATGTCTTGGCTACTATAAATAGTGCTGCTGTTAACGTGAGGGGTGCGTATATCCTTTCAAATTTCAGCTTTCTCCAGATATATGCCCAGGAGTGGAATAGCGATCATATGGCAATTTTATTTTTAGTTTTTTAAAGAACTTCCATATGGTCTTCCATAATGGCTGCACTAACTTACATTCCCACCAACAGTGTAGGAGGGTTCCATTGTCTCCACACCTTATTCAGCATTTATTATTTGTAAATTTTTAATGATATCCATTCTGACTGGTATGAGCTGATACCTCATTATAGTTCTTATTTGCATTTTAATCTTTTCTTGTGCCTGTTGGCCCACACTGGCCATCTTCTGGGGAAATGTCTGTTTAGATCTGCCCATTTTTTTATTGGATTGTTTTTCAGGTTTTTTTTTTTTTTTTTTTTTTTAATATTAAGCTATATGGGCATCCCTTGTGGCTCAATTGGTAAAGAATCTTCCTGCAATGCAGGAGACCTGGGTTTGATCCCTGGGTTGGGAAGATCTGGAGAAGGGAAAGCCTACCCACTCCAGTATTCTGGCCTGGAGAATTCCATGGTTGGACATGGCTGAGTGACTTTCACTTGTGAACTGTTTGTATTTTTAGGAAATTAATCCCTTGTTGGTAACATAATTTGCAAATATTTTATCCTAGTCCATAAGTTGTTTTTTCTTTTAAGAGTATGTTAAAATACCTTATTCCCATCATATAAACTTGAAGTCTCTCTCAATAAATGTTTGTGGTTTAGGAATTTATAGGACTCGAGGCTTAAAGATACTCTCTTTTGTCTGCTATTTTGCCATTTTTCTATGTCAGGTATTACATCATTCTAGTGATTTTCATCAGGTGAGATTTATGTATCATCTATCTCTCTTCTATTTATTATTCATCCATCTTCCATTTGTTTCTTTTCTGTGCTCAATGTATCTGTCACCTTTATATCAATCTTCTCTCATGTGTCCTCAATGTTTTTTTCTGAGCTACTTAAGAAAAATGTGGCGCTTATGACCTCATAAAAAAAGAGACTAAGAGAAGTTTTGTCTCAACCCTTACCCCATCCCTTTCTGTTCTGAGTGATCATTTTCATTTGTCTCTGATTTATCATAACAAAAATTATTGTAATAATAGAAAATGTCTTCTTAATACCTCACTGAGCCTTTTCACAGTTTTCTATGCAATTGCTATTGTTATTATTGATTTCTTTCTTACAGTTGACCTTGTGATATGAATACCACATCCCTGAAAATGCTTAAAATATTTCGTTACCCAGGCAATTTTTAAAAGAATAGATAATGAAAGATGCACTTGACAAGAAAAGATGTAAAAAAGAAACACACATACACACACATCAGTATATTAGTTGTGAAAAAGAATGAAAATTGGCTTGATAGAAACAGATTAGTGGTTTGAATACCTTTTCACATTCCAATAGTTTCCATGAAAGTGTAGAACTCAAAATAGAGCTATGTCTTGGCCCTGGTGGTGTATCAAATTTCTGCTGCATTAGTTTTGAACTTTATCTAATTTTTTGCAAAAACAGAGAAAATGAAACCATGAAGGCTGGAGGTAAGTTGGAGAAACTGTCTTTCACGGCCCTGTGACAGAATGCATGTAGAAAATGTAACAAAAATTGTGCCCATGCATCTTTAAGGCCAGGAGCAGGAATTCCTCCACAGGGCAAGTGGAAAGGTTTGAATATTTCTCCAGAGTTCTTGGAATGCTTGATTGGTGGCATTAATTAGTGACAGGTAATTCATATGGAGGGCAATAAAGGTAATCAGTGAGTGGTGTCACCAAGCAACTAAGGAAGATGGGAGTGTGTTCAATCAGTGCTGGGAGCTGCAGATCCAGAAATAACTCAGCTAACATGCTTGGAGCATGAAAAAGGAGGGGTAGATCACAATTCTATTATTAAAACTAATTAAGGAATGGCCCTCAAAGAGTCTATATGAAATCCTTGGAAAAGGAGTGAGAAGACAGGAAATAGCCTGTTTATGTCTATTGCAAGTATCTTATCTGTCCCAGGCACTCAAGGGCAAAATAGAAACACAACAACAGCAGCAAAAAAAAAAAAAAAAAATAGGACAACCTCTGTTTCAAGGAGGTTTAATGCAAACAAAAAGTATTATACAATGGGTAAGTTTTGTAAAAACGATGTGCAAATGTCCTTTTCTGGACACACACAAAAAAAGCACACCTTATTACATATGTACTATCTGTACCTTGCATTTTGTACTTAAAATAC
>SJYQ01001751.1:1018210-1037992 GCA_006410935.1 Redunca redunca
GGTTCTAGGAAATATAAACAATCACAAATTATTCAATTATCTGAAATTGTGAGTTTATTAAATTAACCTTCTTGAAGACATAAAATTATATTCTTTGAGACACCACTGGATAGTAAAAATAATAACATTTATATTCTCTTTGTGTTAGTAGCTACTTGCTTTAGAGACTCTATAAAAACATTAATTGATAGGAATCGCCAACTGTTCTTCTTTCCTATTAAGTGAAAGGAATCCCTTATAGCCTTAAGGGAGATCACCGTCATGCCCGATTCTGCGTTGGTGTTCGCTCTCATTCACACACTTACAGGGCAGGCTTCTTTTCCTTTCGGGACAGAGCCTTGGCTGCTGATGCCTAAGGACTTCCGTGGTTGCAAGTCCAGCCCTGGAATCCTCACTCCCTCTTGTGTTCCGTATTGCATTTTTTAATATGGTGTGTGATTCCAGAGCTGTGAAATAGAATTCTTTGCTGCCAAAGTATGCAGCAGGTCCAGGGTATCCTAAAAACACATATCCATGTTGGGAGAGGAGTTGGGGGGAGAAGGTGGTGGTCTTTATCATGAGGAAACTATATTTTAAGCTAAGATTTCAAGTATTAACAGTTTAAAAGTGGTTTGAAAACTGTAAATGTGGAGCTCCACTTGTTAATTTTAAAAAATGCTGACGCACTTTCCCTTTCACTTTCCCTTCTCTCCTGCTGCCTCCTCTGAAGTCTCCTTCCAAATGGTTTTGGAAACTGGTTCCTGTAAGTCTGCCCAGCTCACTCTCCAGAGATGCCGTTGTCGTGCTGACGCAGTCATTTCATGTAATTCCATTAGTCACAAGTGGAGGGTGGATCGCAGTACACAATAGAAAGACCTCAAATTTGGGTTAGACGCTTTAAAGATGACTTAAGTGTGAACTAGTCTGTTGTTACTTGCAGACCATAAGTAACTAGGTAAGAAGAAAGTGTGGGTATAGATTTGTACTGGTTTTAATAATGTCAGTAGAAGTGAGTATGAATTGCACATGTAAATTATCTGTATTATCAAGTCATCTTTTTGAAAGAATCATTTCCTTTTGGCCTGACCTATAGAGGATACTGTTTGTGTAATAAAAAAAAAAGTGACAGGCTCTGTGTCCCTCTCGTCACTGAATCCAAACTATTAAAGATTCAGTTCTGGTTTGACTGCAAGAGTTGACCTTTCAGGGTGAACTCTGGGGGTTCAACCACTTAAGTGTTTTTCACCTTCAGAAACAGACATGTAACTTAGAAGTCCACCACAATGTTGGAAGATTGAAAATACATCCCTCTTAAATGCCAGATGCCTCGGTTTGTAGAAAGAGCAGTGCCTTTGTAAAGCGCCGAGCACGCTCCGGAAGTTCTGGGAGACCCACATGACTTCAAGACTGAAAGCTGGTTTCCCTGGTAGGCCTTCTAGGATGTAATCTTCAGGAAGATGTTGCGGCCGGCCACTTTCAAGCCGTGGGTCGTCTGGTCCAGACCACAGGCCTCGTGGCCGCAGCCTTGGGGAGCTTTGTGCGGTGCTCACGCCGTGCCCGCCGCAGAGCACCGCACACAGCTCGGGCCTTTGTTCCGTGACCCACGCTCGGCTCTGGCCACTTCCGGCCGTGGGCCCTGGAGGTCCGGGAAGTCTGGCACAGGAGCCAGCCCCTGTGGAGCGCTTCCAGAGATCGCATTCTGTTTCTCCCCGGCCCAAGGAAGTGGGGCTGGGGGGTCTGGAAGCCGGAGGGGCAGCGGAAGGCTGGCGAGGCCCTGGCTGCCACTCCCCCTCACTCCTGATTCTCCTGCTTGAGTTCTGAACTGTCCGCCAGCAGCACACTGAGGCTGTTTACTAATGATCACAGAACACAAAGTCAACAAGAATTTCTGCAGTGCACGGATGTGACTTTTTGCATATAGGTGCGCTCTGCCTTTACAGACAGATCATAGTCCCTGCTGATTCATAAGAACAGTCTGCTCTGAAATTCTTCACAAGGGAAAATGTTCCATGAATCTTGTTCTTGAGTAGCCAGTGAGGGGGAAATAGGAATAAATATTTCCCCTTGAATGTGTGTACTTTTCTGGGGACAGTCATTTAAAGGAAATCTGACTTTACCACCAAATAGTAAATCTCTTTCAGTAAGTTATTTTTCTATTTTTATTCTCACCAGAGTATTTCATAATTACACTTTAATTATGAAATAGATGATCAATTTAGAGAGAAAAATTAATTTTGATTTCTTAAAAAAAAACTGTGTATTTAAATATCACTAACCACTGTAATTATAAACTTTGCTGATGAAATAGTTCAGTGTACATTTTCATTAAGTCTTCAGCATGATTTTTCGTGGCTTGAGGAGAGCTAGTAGCTAAAGACAGCTGACCACTCGCTGCGTGCCTGTGTGTACATCGCACTTGACGTTCATTATCTTCCTTAGTCCTCCATGTCCTGTGAAGTAGGCGATGTGATTATCCCAGTTCACAGATAAGGAACCAAGAGATGAGCGTTCAGGTTACTTGTCCAAGATCCCAGAGCTGAGAAGTGACAGGAGCAGGATTTGAGCCCAGGTATTTAATTTAGTCTGACTTAAGAAGCTCCTTCTCATAAACTCTCAGTTTTACAGCAGGTCTCATTTTTAGGGAACTGTCTTACAAATTTGTATCAGTCGCACCAGCCGGTCTTTAAAAAACAAGAGCGTCTTCTTTTCTGAGAGGGAGCGGAAACCCTTATACTTGCTCTGTTTTGGGTTAACGGAACCTCATCCAGGAGGGTTCTCTCAGTTTCAGAGTGGTTACACTCTATTTGCATTGTCTCGGCATTCAGATGAGAAGCCGGGACTTCTCTGTGGTCTGATTCCAGCTCCTCAGAGTGGCGGCTCTTATCGCGGGGCCTCCTCTAGGAGTGGTTTCACACTCCTCTGGCTGTCCCTTGGCACCGATGACTCCTCAGTCTTTAAGCTCCAGTCTTAATCTTTTTACACAAGAGCGTGCCGTCTAAGTTAAGTCTAACATTAAAGCAAATTTTATCATCTTCAGAGCCACAGAACTGATAATTGGGACATTTCAAATGTCCAAAATCCATTCCGTGATGCTTTTGTATTTAAATTATTGGGCCGAGTGAATTCACGTAAGTGAGCCCTGTGGCACTCCGTTAAGCACTCAGCTTCAGAGCCAGAGTGCTGTCGGCAGCTGCGGTCTAGTCGTGCCGCTCAGGAGAGGAGGGTGTGGCTGAGTCGCTGTTGTCTCTGCTGCTACACTTTATCACCGACACAGGCCCTCCGGTCCTGTGTCTTTCCTGTATGTTGAAGTACTTACTTTCATCTCTTTTTTACATTGTAGGCTCGTTATAGGAAGGAGCAGACCTTGCTCAAGCAACTGCCTTGCATTCCGTTGGTAGAAAACCTGTTGAAAGACGGCTCGGACGGCTGCGCGCTCGCTGCCCTTATTCATTTTTACTGTCCTGGCGTTGTCAGGTTAGAGGGTAAGTGTTCCAGTGAGATGCTTCTCAACTGTGGACAGACGGAACAGATATTTAAGATGGTAATGTCTAATGAGTAATGAAGGCTTTTTTTCAAGAAAAACATTCATATGTCATTCTAGGAGGGCATTGGTTGAGTGGAGGAATGCTTGGTTTCTAAGTCTTTCTGTGTAGTGACTGCTGCATTTATAGGTGTGTGTGTGTGTGTGTGTGTGTGTGAGATGACCAGATTCTACGTAGTTGTGTGCTGGTATTAAGCTACTAATTATAAAGTGAGTCCAAAGTGTGTATTATCAAAATTAATCCTTGTTCTTGTCTTATTTGAAGACATTTGCTTGAAAGAAACCATGTCTTTGGCCGATAGCCTCTATAACCTGCAGCTGATCCAAGAGTTTTGCCAAGAGTATCTGAACCAGTGTTGCCATTTCACCCTGGAAGACATGCTCTACGCAGCTCCCTCCATGAAGGTACTCCCTTGGCCCCTGCACTCCAAGGTGGTGGGGAGCGCACGCAGCCGGGCACAGAGGCAGTCTGCTGTGTGAAGCTTGCAGTTAACTGCAGTTTCACTCAAAATAGTTCTGTTAAATTTTTCTGCTGATTTTGTTTCGTTTTAACGTACGCTGTTGGCTACAGGTGTCTTTTGCAATACAAAGAGTTAATCTGTGCTCCTGCAGCTGTTAGCGAAGTGGAGAAGCATCCGGCAAGTGTTTCTGGGCCCTCAGCAGGGCTGCGGGCTCCAGGAAGAAAGGACCCTCCTATCCCAGAGCTTGAGGCACAACCTCGGGAAAGAAAGGGGGAAGGAAATACCAAGGTTGTCTCGAAGTGAGCCTTCCAAGAAGTAACTCCTGGCGGTATCCTGGTGGCCAGTGGCGAGGACTCTGCGCTGCCTCTGCAGTGGGTGTGGGTTCGACCCCTGGTCAGGGAGCTAGGGTCCTGCGTGCTGCACAGTGCAGCCAATATATATGTGCGATTTTTAGTAGATAATAAAAGTACTTGCTTTTCTCAGCTGTGTGCAGGCCCCTTGCTTCGGGACGCTATCACAGGGCCTCCTAGCTTCATGCCGTTGCTGAGTGCGCTTCTTCCAAGGGCTGCTTATTGAGCACCTCGCACTGTTCTGGGCGGTTTGGGTGAATCAGCAGACAATCAGAGATCCGTGTCCTTTCAGAGCTTACTTTGTACTGAAGACAGACGCGTGTCTCAAGCATGATGGCTTCTGAGCTGCAGGTTCCAGAGCTCCGTGGTGGGAGTGATGCCTTGCTGTTCCTGGCAGCTGCAGAATTCCTTCCCGCCTCCTGTGCCCTTGCCTGAAGTTCGCCACTTCTGTGTAACGTCAGAGAGGAACGGCTCTGTGTCAGGCTTGAGGCCTGGCCGTATTCGCGGTGCCCGCCTCCCTAAAGGCTGCCGCCCGTGTGCTTGCACTCTCTGCTCTCTGCCCTCTTGACCCTGTGCCCCTTTCTCCTTTACACACAAGGCAGGAGACACAGCCAGCCGTGCAGCTGTCTCCAGAACAAAGCACTGCCCATTGGCCAGAAGAGCACCCACTCCCCACTGTCCGACACGTCGGAAGAAAGACCTTGATTGATTTTGAATGGTTACACCATTTTTACCAAAATGGAAGTTGGGAGATATTTTCATATTTATCTTGTTAATGCTTTTTCTGATTCTTGCCTATTAAAAATTTTAAATGCCACTACTATAATCTCAGGAAAAAAAAAATCATCTCATTTTAACTGTAAGAGTACATTTGCTTAAGTCATATACCTTGGACTTCCCATAAATAAAATGTAACCCTGATGTTTAGATCAACTTACTCTGGGCGTAATCCAGATATAAAGATACTTTCTTAAATGAGGCATTTAAAAAACAGATAATTATCTGCAGAGAAGACTGTCACTTTATCTATTTTGGTCCTCTGCTAAATTATTAGAACCACAGTTTTGTCTTCAAATGAGTATTTTAAGATTCTGCATCCTCAAGAAGTTGCTCGGTCCGTGGTGCCGGGCATCCCATCATGTGTTGACTTGAGCAGCAAGTATTTGTGGGGACACGGGCAATGAGCCCTCTTTTCCCCCACGCTGGATGTGTACGCTGCTGTGCCCTTTTTAGAGGGCACTTTGGTGGCGTCTAGCCAGATTGAAAGTGCACAGAAGGCTGCGTTAGTGCTGCTCCTGGTGGGAGACAGTGGGAGGCAGTTCACCTGGGAAGGGCCGCGGTGGAAGCGTCCCGTCATGTAGTTGAGCTGTTTAAGGGGAGGAGGCAGAGAGCGCGCAGGAGTTAGGAAGAGAAGCACCGGGTTGCCCGCACTGTGTGTGACGTGATGTGATCTATGCCTGGTTTTAAAACGCTGTTTCTGTGTGTGCGCACGTGTGCACGTGGACGTAGACACGCAGGAAGAGGGCTGCGGGGAGAGAAACGCGGAACCGTCAGTGGCTCCTCCCACTGTGGCGCTGGGATGTGGGCGAGAGAGTGTGTGACTTTCACTGTTTACTCTATGCATTTGTTTTCTTTGATATTGCTTACATTGTTCAAGAATGTTAATGTATAGCTGCATGACTTTCTTAACTAAAAGAAGAGCTTTTAAATGAAATTAATTTGGTATCATTCCTAGAATATGGTGACAGATTTGTTGCTGTTTAATCTTCGCAGATTCAGAAAGGAATTCTCTTCATAAACTTCAGTTACTGGGGAAATCGTTGGCCAAACACAGTACAGTTATGTTACTAGGAAAGTTATCTGACCAGGGTGCCTGAAATAAAATTTTTCCAGCTTTATTAAGGTGTAATTGACACGTTGCTGTTGTTGAGTCGCTCAGTCATGTCCGACTCTTGCAACCTCATGGACAGTAGCCCACCAGGCGCCCCATCTATGGGATTTCCTAGGCAAAAATACTGGAGTGGGTTGCCATTTCCTTCTCCAGGGGATCTTTCCAACTCAGGGATCAAATCTGTGTCCCCTGCATCCGCAGGCGGATTCGCCACCAGTGAGCCCCAGTGTGTTGATTTGACACGCACATGCTGGCAGCTGACACCCTCATCACTTGACATCATTACCATTTCTCTGCTGTGAGCATTTAAGATCTACTTTCAGCAGCTTCCAAACCTGTGAGCGGTGTCACTGACCACAGTCACTAGACGCCCAGGACCTGCTCCCCCTGCAGTCGGGGCTGGCCCGGCCCCGGGCGCCCCCTCCTCTGCCCGCTGTTGGCTCTAGACTCTGCGTGCGCCTGACGCCCCAGTGCTTTTCTCGTCTCACTCACCGCAGTGCCCTCGGGAGCCATCTGTGTTTTTGCAGATGGCAGGACCCCCTTCTCTCCTCAGGGCTAAGTAGTAGTCCACTGTGCGTATGTGCCGCATCTGTACCCACCCACCAGCTGTGGACGCCCACCTTGCTTCCCTGTCTGAGCTGCATGAGCATGGACGTGCGGGTCTCTATTCAGGATCCTGTCTTCATTTCCTCTGGGCATGTACCCAGATAGGACAGCTGGGTTCTGTGGTAGCTCTGCTTTACTTTTTGAGGGGCCTCCATACTGCCTTCCGGAGCGCTTGCACCATTTCGCATCCCCACTGGTAATGCTCGAGGCTTCCCTTTTCTCTAAGCCCTCATCAGCACTTGTTATCGCTCACCTTTTTGAGGATGGTGATTCTGACAGGTGCCAGGTGGTATCTCATTGTGGTTTTGATTTGCATTTTCCTGATGATGAGTAGTTTTGTTGAGCACCAGGGTCCTTAAATATTGATTAATTTCCTATAACAGACAGTTATGGAGCACTTAACAAGTGTTTTTTCCAAAACATATACACAGCTTTCAGTTAATTGTGCTGGCAGAGTAGAATCCAGCCCTAGTACTTAAAGTATGATTTCACACTTTGGCTTTAGAAAGTGTACTGTGAGTTACGTGTAAAGAGTAAATGTAAATCAGTCATCTTACTGCCCAGAGATACTCCCCGTCAGTGTTTTGCCTATGACTGGCCTTTCTTATTATGTGTTTACTTATTCACTTATACATTCATTCAGTGAATATTTTGGGGGCATCTGTCATGTACCAGGCACTGCCTCGAACACTGAAGACAGAGTGCTTAGCGTGGCTTTGTCCTTTTACCATAGAGCTGGCCGGCTAAGAGGAGGAAGCCTGGAGAATATGGTATTCGATGAAGCTGGGGAAGTTGAGGAGGGCCCCGATCAAGTACCTACTTGTAACCTGTAGTCAGTCTTTCCCTAAGGGTGGGGAAAGTGGGGGAAAGGGTGCTACATTTTGAGAAGTTTGACTTAATAAGTCAAAGAAAAGGGGATTGTATTCCAACCAAGCGGTGAAAACATTTGAATCAGAGTAATTATGATGAAGATGGGGAGAAGCGGACGGGCTCAGAGATGTTTAGGGTGCGACTCTGCAGCCCTGAGGGTGACTTGGGGTGGGAAGGGAGAGGGAAGGGGCAGGGGCGCCCCCTGGGGTTCTGGTTTGTTCCCTGCGATGGCAGATTCAGGGAGACAGGGCTGGACTTGGGTCAGGGTTGTGGGGAGGGTGACTGTGCAGGCAGAGAAACACACGAGGAGAGGAGACGGCTCGAAGGCCACTGCCTCAGGACAGTCACCTGATGGGGGCGGGTGGCCGTCCTCACCGAGGAGACGCGTCGGGAGTGTCTGGTGCCGCGGAGAGGTCAGGTCCAGGGAGGCTGCAGAAGCTGTTTGATTTAGTCCATAGTCGTTGGCGACTGGAGCAGATGCAGTTTCGTGCCTGCGTGCCTTGCGGGAGTGGAGGGCTGGGACCGGGTCGGGGGGAGGCCTCTTGACAGAAGCCTGGGCGGAGGTGAGGGCGAGGGCGGGCCGAGGGCGGGCCAAGGGTCAGCCGGAGGAGGGGAGTCGGGAGAAGCATGTGCCTTGCGCTCAGTAGGAGAGACTAAGCAGGCTTACTTACTTTTTAAACGTTTTTAGTTTTTTAGCCATGCTGCGTGGCGTGCGGGATTTTAGTTTCCCAGCCGGGGATCAAACCCAAGTCCGCTGCATTGGAAGGGCAGAGTCATAACCCCTGGACCACCAGGGAAGTCCCTGAGCTTGTTTGAAAGCCAAATAGGACGGGTTCAGCTTAGGGGGAGAATGAATGTATCGGAGAAAGCAATACAGTTGAGAATGAAAGCTGCTGAGAGGGTAACACACAGCACAGCCCATAGAGGTTATGAGCGTTCCCACTGCTGTTTTTTTTTTTTTTTAAATCACAAATTTCGGTGAGTGACTGATACTTAAAGCTGTATTTCATAGGTAACACAGAATAGAATTCTCCTTATTGTTGCTTGTTGGTCAAGCTTTACCTGATTTTTCTCCTGACTTTCTTGCCTCTTTTCAGAGTAACTACCTGGTGTTCATGGCCGAGCTCTTCTGGTGGTTCGAGGTCGTGAAGCCCTCCTTCGTCCAGCCCCGCGTCGCTCACCCACAAGGAGGTGATCAGTGTTCCTGTGAACAGACAGAATGGAGAGTTAAAACAACCTCGCCTGATGTTCTTGTACAGGAAGGCGTGTGACTGTTTCACGTTCTAGCTGTTAGCCTGGATAAATTCTGAATATTTTAATATTTAAAGCCATTTAGTTCTCTGTTGAGTGAGACACGCCTTAGGGGAAGAAAAGGAGGTGGCGAGAATAGCCCTGAATTCGAAAGCTTATGTTGTGGAACTTACAGCTTTAACTGTTTTCCCTCTTTCTTCCCTTTGCATCTTTTAATCCCACCCTTAGCTTTTGTTCCCTGTTTTTTAATGTTTTGTTTTTTAACGTTATTGGCCAGAAGCCATTCAAATTATGGTTTGGTTCTCATCTGTAATCTGAATTTGCCATTAAACCTAGTAAGTTCTGTGATTGTTGCAGTATCACAGTCTATTGATGGCTCGTTATAAGGACACTAACAAGAAATAAAGGGGTAAGTTACCATAAAGATCTCTGGAAATAACAGGAAAAAAAGAAAAACTTCTTACACTTTCTGTAAAGCAAACCAGATTTCCCACTGGCTTCCATGATAAAACCAGAGGTTTCTTTCTGTGGGGAAAGAACAAGTCCAGCTTCAGGCCTGAGCCCTGGAAGGGCTTCCCTCCGCGCCGTGGGGCTTCACCTGCTGCCAGTGCGCCGCCCACTCGCAGCGCGACTGCTCTGCCTCCCCGCTGCCGGCCTGCTTTCCTTGCCGCCACGGTTTTGTATTTTCCCTTATTTCTCTGCATCCCCGCCTCAAAAAAAAATCAAAGGAAAAAAAGAGGAAAGAGAAGAAGGAAGAAGTTGGGGGCAAACTCCGCACTCACTTCAGTGAAGAGAAGCGGCGTCCCTCAGCGCCCTCTGCGCCCAGGCCGCATCTGCAGGACATGCAGTGACGGTGTGAACCTGCCCGGGGGGAGGCGTCATGCAACGGGGCAGGCCTGTGAACGCGCCAGGCCCCTTGCGAAGGCCGCTTGGGAAAGCCAGGGTCTGCCGTGGTGAACACAACCAGAGTCCTACGCCTCTTCCTGTTAGCACAGCTTTCACATGCAGTGCTCTGTGTGACCTCGTCTGTGAAGCCCCACTACTCAGAATATTCGACAGTCGTTACATTAGGTCTCAAAAGCAAAAAGCTAAATGAGAGTTATTTTCAAAAACATAAGAAGAGGTGGCAAGAATACACAGAAGAACTGTACAAAAAAGATCTTCACAACCCAGATAATCATGATGGTGTGATCACTAATCTAGAGCTAGACATCCTGGAATGTGAAGCCAAGTGGGCCTTAGAAAGCATCGCTACAAAGCAAGCTAGTGGAGGTGATGGAATTACAGTTGAGCTATTTCAAATCCTGAAAGATGATGCTGTGAAAGTGCTGCACTCAATATGCCAGCAAATTTGGAAAACTCAGCAGTGGCCACGGGACTGNTGCTAAAGCTGAAGCTCCAGTACTTTGGCCACCTCATGCGAAGAGTTGACTCACTGGAAAAGACTCTGATGCTGGGAGGGATTGGGGGCAGGAGGAGAAGGGGACGGCAGAGGATGCGATGGCTGGATGGCACCACTGACTCGATGGATGCGAGTCTGAGTGAACTCCGGGAGATGGTGATGGACAGGGAGGCCTGGCGTGCTGCGATTCATGAGGTTGCAGAGAGTGGAATATGACTGAGCGACTGAACTGAACTGAACTGAAACTATAGCTGTGTTTTAGTTATTAACCAACAAAATTCTGTCTCTTTAATTGCTACCAAAACACCAACTATTTTGTGGACGTAGAAGTGACCATGTGTAACAAGCTCTGTGAAAGCTTTTGCAAAATTGAATACTCGTTTATTTTTAATTATCTGTATTTATTTTATATTAAGCCTCCCACCCCCATTTAGCATTAATCAAGTGAATTTTATAGGCCAGAATACTTCCAAGAAGTATTTAAAGAAGATTTATCCTTTTGAAAAATTATTTAAGGAGAAAACTAAATATACTATGATTTTCTATAAGGAATAAAGAAAACTGAGAGTAAACATTTACGTGCAGTTCAGAATCCTTGAAGCGGTGGTGGAAAAAATTAATTCTGAGGTTTTTGTCTTTCCCGTAGCTGAGCCTGTGGAGGATCCATCGTCAGTTCCTGTCCTGAATGCTGCCCAGCGAGATGCCCTGGACAGCTCTGACCTCACACCAGGGTGAGTCTGGACGGCCATCCCAGTCACTTAGGAGATCAAGATTATTACTACATTACATGAGCGTTTTTACAGTTTCAGTTGAACTTTGAACTGAATAAGTTACAATTAACTTACCCTATTAAAGCCTGTTTTTATGTCAGTGTCATTGAAATTTACATGAACTAAATGTTTCATAAATAGGCTTTTAGGAGTCACACTGAAAAGTGGGAGAATATTATCCCAAGGTCCAAATAATCACCCTAAAACTAAACTCTTGCTGCACACCTTGTTTAGAATTGAGATCATATGAGGCTCAGATGATGGGTAATTCTTCGGCCTTGTGGGGAGATTTTAAATCTATGAGATGTTTCCCTGCTTGGTTTGCTAGTCACTGCAGCTATTGAGAGGTCACAATGGAATATTTATCGTACCATTGAATATTTAATGCTTTAGTTCTTAATATCAGGAATTGATCTCAAAGCCAGGTAAACATTTAATATCAGGATAATCTTGACTTCTGACCCAAGTATGTGATAGAGACATTAATTTGTTTCAAAGTGTTTTTTAGCAGATCCTGTGAGCACTTTTAATGCATATTTTTTAGAACCTAAAATGTATATTGACTTTGGACTCCCTAATTTATTAATATATGATTTTTTAAAATTTAAAACCTAAACACTTTGTGAATTTTTTTTTAGAAATTCAAGCCAATCTATTCAAAATACATTTTTAAAATTATAAGTAAGAAGTTGAAAATAGTTTCTGCATGAATTCTTGGTTTAACCTGAAAATGTGAACATGTACCAAAGCTGTCCCTTCTCCTCACATCTGAGAAGCTTCTCTCTACTGTGGCCTGACCAGTATGAACAGAACCCTTACACCCTCTTACTGTTCTCATAGGGCTTCTCATCACCATGAACTTCAGGGCCCTGTAAACATTTCCTGTGAATTAGGAAAGCACTTTCCTCCCCCCTGCCCTCGGATTTACCCCCATGGATTTTCTTACTTCCGTTAAGTTCCCTGTTTTGTACTTGTCACTGAGGTTTACCACAAAGGAAGAGGTGAAGCTAGAATGCGACTGGCCCAGGCGCTGCTCTGTGGCTTATCCCATGGGAGATCCTTTTCTACACATTATTTCCTCAGTGCTTTCCTGGGTTGGTTATGTAGTGACATTCCCTGCCTTGAAATTTAGAAAACACTCAGTATCCTAGGTCATCTCTCTTGTCTGTTAAATCTTTGAAACCTTCTAAACTTTCCACTTAAAGACTGGGTTACTCCACAGTTCCTGTCTGTAGACACTTGTCTGTTAAATCTTTAAAACCTCCTAAACTTTCCACTTAAAGACTGGGTTACTCCACAGTTCCTGTCTGTAGACACTTGGACGGACAGCCCTCTGCCTCTCCGGCACTGCGTGTCTTTCCCTCGGGAGGGCTCGCCTCTCTTCTCTAGGGTGTCTGAGTGGCCACCTTTCTCCTTTTTCCAAGCAGAACTTCTTATACCCAGATGGCTGTCTGACTTCTTTTCCTCAGTGGGTCCCTGTGTGGTCCTCTCATGTCTGTGAGTTTCCGTGTGGCCCGTGTGAGTTCTCCCACTATAGAACTTTTGAGGAGGGATTCAAGGAATGCTGCTCTTCCTGAGAATGATGCAGCCACATGTACAAGTGTTATCACGTCTGAAGAGTGATCTCATGAGTAAACAGTCGAAGAAGATGGCAAAGCAAGACATTTGTAGCAGCTGTTGCACACACGTGGCCACTAGCGTGCCCAGGAGCTACCCCACACTAAAGCCCTCCATGCAGACATGGAGTGAGGCGGTTACACCTGTACAGCAGGTTAGCCAGCACTTGGGGAAGAAGAAAAGGTCGGACATATTTAGTAACTGAACGTGCCTCTGTGGAGGACACACTTGGAAGTCAGTGTAAGAAGAGCAGAAGCTTGGGAAGGCCACCGTGGGGGGCCGAGACACACCCGTGATGGGGAGCAGCGTGGCCATGCCCCTCAGCTTCCCCACGACCGAGGACGCGGGTGAGGGGGCACGTGATGTGCGGGGTGGGGTGGGTGCAAGGGAGCCAGTGAGACAGTGGAGGCGTGCGCCTGCTGCAGGCCTTGCGAGCGCCTGCTGCAGGCCTTGCGAGCGCCTGCTGCAGGCCTTGCGAGCGCCTGCTGCAGGCCTTGCGAGCGCCTGCTGCAGGCCTTGCGAGCGCCTGCTGCAGGCGTTGCTCCTGGGAAGCTCTGGGCAGCGGGCGCTCGCGGAGCAGCAGGACGCGCTTTGAGGCTTGCCTCTGGATCTGTCGGTGCTTGCCCATCTCCTTGGTTTGCATTAGCTGAAAGGCAGTGTGGTCACAGAGAGCTAGGTCACTGCACCCTGCCCCCGGCTTGTTCTCAGCCCTTCTGAGGGGCGTGCTGAGTTTCACCTACTAAGGTAAGCTGTGGCGGACTGAAAATGTAGGAAGAAAAAGATTAAATTTTGGCCAAATGTCATCATAAACTGAGAAACAGACTGTCTAATCCCCTGCATTGACTGGAATAGGGTGGAATTAAATAAGGAGAAGTGTAAGTATATTAGAGACACACACACAGGTCCGCGTGCTAGCAGGTGTCAGGCTCTTTTACAAGAAGTGATCATACTTGTACTTTTAGAAATTTAGATTTGACCAAAGTACTTCTTCAAGCTGATGATTTTCATTTAGCTTCTTTCTCAGTTTTTCTACTTATAAAATGAAAATAATATGCTGTATCTTATCTCACAAGGACATTGAGTTGTACTTGAAAGTAGTATTTCAAGCTCCTGGGCTAAAAAACATAGAATACATAAAGGCTCAAATAATCACAGCCATCCTTTGGTTTAGACAGTATGCTTCTGTAATTTTTTTCACTTAGGATGGAGAATCAGAGGGGCAGTGGTGTTTGTGACTTCAGCTGCTGTGTGTTAGATTTGTCTGAAAGAGCTAGAATGTGACGTTCTGCCTGTCTTTTATGTTGCAGTGGGGAAGGAGCTGCGTTTACACACTCTCGTCCCCATTTGCCTTCCAGGCACTTACAGCCCCAGCCGCATCCTTCAGCCTCAGGTAATGTGTCTGAGAAAGCTCGGAAAGTGCCGTGTGAGTGGTTAACCGGAAAGTGATTGAGAATAAATGCAAATAAAAAGTGTTCCATATACACACTGAAGACTTTCTGTTTCTCTGCTTGCTTTTCTTAATAAGATGATCTTCATTTCTCCATGTGTATCATCTTCATTTCTCCTTACCTTGTGTGAAATCTGTTAAAATGTTGTAAGTTAAAATTGTTTTACACAATGCCAGTGACTTTTCTTCTCATGCTTTTGAAGGAGGAATAAGAAGGTCTTCGTCTATGTCCTATGTCGATGGCTTCATAGGGACATGGCCCAAGGAGAAAAGGTAAACAGGAGGCTCACTCTCAGTGTCCTCACCTTAGCGAGAAGCACTCCTTCCCCACCCCACTACCCCTGTTGCTAGCCAGATGATGGAGGGACCGTGGTGACAGGTGTCCTGACAGCCTTACCCCACCCCACCCCCACTCCCAGGAGGATGTGATTGTGAGAAATGAGGGAGAGAAGAAATCACACTTCTCAGTGATATCAGATCCTGTCTTTTCTGGGGTTAAGAGCCTTCTCTTTTTTTTCAGATCGTCAGTGCACGGAGTCTCATTTGATATTTCTTTTGATAAAGAAAATCCTGTGCAGAGATCCACCTCCAACCGAGGAATCACTCGCTCCCTTAGCAATGATGGGCTCGCCCTGAGCAACCACCGCACAGCCAGGAACACCCGGAAGAACCTGGCCTTCAAGCCAGTGGATGGGGAGGAGCACGCGGCGGGCATCGCAGAGGAGCACACGGTCGGCTCTCACGGCGACCTGACCACCCGTGCGCCCCGGCGCACAGGCGGGCTGAATTCCAGCGAGGACACGCACTGCAGGTTCCCCAGCGGAGCACTGCACAACAGCGTGCTTCTCGACGAGCTTGGCAGCCGGGCGGGGACCCCGAGCATTGAAGAGGCCTTGCAGACAATCCATGACGCTGAGAAGCCCGCCCTCACCCCGAGGCCCGACCAGCTTGCCAACGGCTTCTTCCTCCACAGCCAGGAGCTGGGCTTCCTGAATGCCGGCGTCCCGCGCAGCCAGTCCAGTCCCGAGAACGTGGGGGACACGCAAGGGGCCTTGAGTCCTGTCACAGACACCACGGAGGTGGACACGGGCATCCACGTGCCCTCGGAAGACATTCCAGAAACCATGGACGAGGACTCGTCCCTGAGAGACTACACCGTGAGCTTGGACTCTGATATGGATGACGCGTCCAAATTCCTGCAGGACTACGACGTGCGGACTGGCAGCACCAGAGAGGCCCTGAGCCCCTGTCCCAGCACGGTCAGCACCAAGTCCCAGCCCGGGAGCAGCGCCTCCTCCAGCTCCGGGGTGAAGATGACCAGCTTTGCGGAGCAGAAGTTCAGGAAGCTGAACCACACGGACGGAAAGAGCAGCGGCAGCAGCTCTCAGAAGACCACTCCCGAGGGCTCGGAGCTCAACATTCCCCACGTGGTGGCCTGGGCCCCGGCCCCTGAGGACGCGGGCCTCCCGCCCAGCCGGGACACCACGCAGCTGCTGGCCTCCGAGGTGGTGCACCTGAGGATGAAGCTGGAGGAGAAGCGGCGGGCCATCGAGGCCCAGAAGAAGAAGATGGAGGCCGCATTCACCAGGCAGAGGCAGAAGATGGGGAGGACGGCCTTCCTCACCGTGGTGAAGAAGAAGGGCGACGGGGTCTCCCCGCTGCGGGAGGAGGCAGCGGGTGCGGAGGACGAGAAGGTATACATGGAGCGGCCGCGCGAGAAGGAGCCGCAGAAGGCAAACGGGCCGAGGAGCAAGTCCCCGGCGGACCCCAAGGAGGGCTCGGAGAGCCCCGCGGGCAGGTGGCCGCCAGCCCCAAGCGCGCCCGGGGACCCCGACGGGCGGTGGAGCCCGGCCGGGCCCGCGGAGGAGCCGCCACAGGACGGCGAGCTGCTGGAGCACACGCGCTCCATCGAGAGGCTCAATGCGTCCCTGCACGCGCTGCAGCGGGAGATGCGGCGCCTGGCGCTGCAGCAGGAGGCGCTGATGCACATGCGCGAGCAGCAGGCCTGGGTCATCTCCCCGCCGCCGCCCTCCCCGCACCGGCCTGCGCGCGACGCGCCCCGCCCGGCCCACCCGTCCCCGCAGGCCGCGCCCAGGAAGAGCGCGTCCTTCTCCGTCAAAAATCAAAGGACTCCCAGGCCCAGCGAACTCAAGATCACGCCCCTGCACCGCACGCTGACGCCGCCGCGGTCTGTGGACAGCCTCCCACGGCTCCGGAGGTTCTCCCCAAGTCAGGTTCCGATCCAGACGCGGTCCTTCGTGTGTCTGGGCGACGACGGAGAGCCTCGGGCCCAGGAGTCCGGGCGCAAGGACGGGGCAAAGGAGGAGGAAGGGTCGGCGGGGCCTCCGGAGCACGGGGAGGCCCGGCCCCCGCCCTCCGCAGCCCCGGAGGGCCCGGCCACCCGGGCCTCGGAGGTCGCGCACCCCGCACCCAGCAAGGACCCCCCGAGTCAGCCCGCCCAGCTGCCTTCCAAACCCAGTGTGCCGCCTGCTGCTCCTAAGAGCGCTAATCTGATTGAAGTCTCCCTCTCAGATTTGAAACCCCCTGAAAAGGCTGATGCATCTGTTGAAAAGTACGATGGAGAAAGTGATAAAGAACAAGCGGATGAGGACCAGAGAGTATGCTGTGGATTCTTTTTTAAGGTAAAACCGCCTGCCCGGCCCTGGACCTTTTCTCGCTCCGTGCTTCTGGCGCGCGCAGGCTTCTTGAGCAGCAGGACCTCTCTTAAGGTCTGCCCGTAATCCTGGGCTGTGTTCTGGGCCGACCCTTGCGGACTGCGGTTCCGGGCAGGCACTCTGGTTTCTGAAGCAGTCTTTGATCCCGTGGTTGAACGTGGGGAGACCTGTTGTTTTTGCCCCCTGTTTGTCTCTCTTTCACCAAAGCCTTTTGAGAACCAAGTGATTCACTCTTGCAAAAGATACTCTGTTGCCAGTTGGTAAAAAAAAAAAAAAAAGGTTGGCATTGCCCCCAAATCTGTTCCTTTCCTTAGTATTGGCCATCTTCCCATACTTTTTTTTTTTTTTAATTTTAAAAACTGACCAGACCGAATCTTGCAAGATGAAACATTAAAACTATAGTTTGAGCAGTTGTCCCTGGAACAGCTCCTCTGGAAGCACTGAAGAGAGTGTAGCTTATGACCCCAACCTCAGGGGTGGTGTTTGATGTACCCTACGTTTATAGGCTACTACAGCCAGCTAACCCGAGTCCTGCACGATCACCTTGTGCTGGTGACATCTGGACATGGACCATCGGTGCTAGAACAGGAAGGCCTGGTGTTAAGGTTTTCTCCTGCCATCCTTTTTCTCACTTTATAGTTTCCTGTGTTTTCCAAACTCTACAGGGAAGGTGGTTTTTTATGATCAGAAACATGTACGTGTGTGCTGCTCATGTTTCTTTTCTGAAAAAGTTAAGAGACCACGGTAAACCGTTTCTAATCCACCGAAGTTTAGAATATGGATAGAAAGACGGCCTTCAGTGGCAAGAGTCTATACTTGCAGAGTTTCTGGAGTCTATTGGAGTCAGAACGGAGAATTTGGAAGTGGTTACAGTTGCTTGCTTTGGATCATTAAATATGGGGCATGGGTAGCTTACTTTGAAGTTGGTCGTAGAGAGATGACCCTCTCGGCCCTTTTTAATGTTTAGAAACTTAAATGTGAGTTGTGTTTTTTGTTTCCCAACTGTGTGAGACTGCTGTTAATGTTTTTTAACAGACTGCTGCTGTAGACAGTAATTGATGTGTAGAGACCTTGCTACCTCTGCTCCCTCCGAGAGGAGAGCAGAGGGGGTCCTCGGGTATCCACCCGCGCCCTCCTTTCCTCACTCTGTCTTCACCGCCCGGTACTCGGCCCTCAGACCGTGGTTGCAGCCCGTCACGGGCTCCCCGTGGGCTCCACATGTCTGCCTGGTCCCTTCTTCACACCGCCTCTCGGGAGCGGAAGTCCACGGGATCTCTTAGAGATGCCTGTTGGATGAAGTGCAGCCCCTCGGCGTGTGATCCCAGAGGAATCCGCTAATTCGCGGGTCCACCCCCTGCCCGTAGCTCCCTTCGGAACGTCCTGTCCGGCTCACTTTGGCCCTCTTGTGTGCCGCAGACTTGCGTGGTTCTGGGGCAGATGGAGTGTCTTCCTGCCTCTGCGCCCTCAGCCTTCTCGGAGTGACCGCTGGCCCGGCCTTCCCGGCCGCCTTGTGGCCGCCTCTGTCGCGGCTCCTCTCAGGCCGTGGAGTCCCGCAGGACTGTCTTCTCATCCGCAGAGTGTGCAGCGCGTCTGGCGTGGACGTGTGTGTGGGGCCTGGCTGTTCACAGGCTTTCTGACGCTCCATTCTGAGCACAGCTGTGGCTGAGTGTCTGTGCCAGCGCTTTGCTGTGCCCCTTCCTCCCCCCAGCTGGTATGGGTCTAGAAGCTTCTTCGCCCGAGGAGCTCCGTCTTTTTCACTCTTTGTGTCTTTTGTGCCCAGCACTGTGCTGGGAATGTGTCAGAACCAATTCTCCAGCTGGTTCCTCCTGACTTCTGAGAACTCGGGCCCTGAGAGTCTTCTTAGGAGCCAGGCAGGCCCAGGAGGCCCAGGGCCCACCTTCTAGCTACTCCTGGGGTCAGGAGTGTAATTACACTTGCCTCCTCTTCCGTGGGAGAGCCTGCATTGCAGTGCAGAACCAGCGAGGAAACTGTCAGAACCTCCACTTTAAAAAATGGTGCAGCAGGAATTTCGTTTATGTGCTACAACTTTGGGTGGCTGTTTTTTTGGTGCTTTTTCTTGACTTTTCTACATTAAGCCTGTATTCTAAATACAACTTAAATGGAATTTTTAAATGTGTGGAGAAGCTCTCCACTCTGTAAATTATTTATCAGGGCCCAGAAAACTTTTATCACTTTCCCCCCCATTTTATGGTGTTCTTTGCTGACTTCCTAAATTTTGAGAACATGTAATCAAATAAGTTTGTGTCTTTTGTTATTTGATAAAAGTATTGCCTCTTTAATGCATTTCTTCCTTCATCATTTTGGAACATGTCCATTTGTGGTGGGGTTGGAATAAGATTCAGTGGGTGATTTGGATTCTCAGTTCTAAGAGTGACCACTCCATGTGGCCTCAGCCATTGACAATGAGGAAATCGGAACCTTAAATTCCTCCTCCTCAACGAAATTCATTCCCTAGGATGATCAAAAGGCAGAAAATGATATGGCCATGAAACGGGCAGCTTTGCTGGAGAAACGATTAAGAAGGGAGAAGGAGACACAGCTTCGGAAGCAGCAGCTGGAAGCCGAGTCGGAGCACAGGAAGGAGGAGGCCAGGTGGGCCGCGCGGAGGGCGTCCTGGGGCTCCGCGGCCGGCGGACCCTCGCAGAGCCAGTGCTGGCCCGCGGCGCTCCGCAGAGGCTTAGTCGCTCAAGTGCTGGTCGCGTGGTTTATCCCAAGCTTGAAACATTAACTTAAATAATTTTCCTGGGTTTTTCTCACACACAGTTTTTAAAGTAGTTATTTATTCATGATATAGTTACTGACCGCGGTGTCCCAGGTACACTTTAAATGGAGCATTTTCCAGGTGTTGACTCGCTCGTCCCCTCACGCACCCTCACCGCCCCCCCACGCACGCTCACCGCC
>SJYQ01001751.1:1038940-1114995 GCA_006410935.1 Redunca redunca
CACGCTCTCCCCCTCACCCCTCACTCGCCGCCCCTCGCCCCCCCGCGCCGTGCGTGCGCAGTAAGCGGCCCGCTCGGTCTGCAGGCGCAGGACGGAGGAGGAGCGGCAGAAGAAAGAGGACGAGCGGGCGCGCCGCGAGTTCATCCGGCAGGAGTACCTGCGGCGCAAGCAGCTCAAGCTCATGGAGGACATGGACACCGTGCTCAAGCCCCGGCCTCAGGCGGCCCGGCAGAAGAAGCAGCGGCCCAAGTCCATCCACAGGGATCACCTCGAGTCCCCCAAGACGCCCGTGAAAGGCCCCCCAGGTAACGGGCGTGTGGAGAGGCGGCTTAGAGCAGACCCCAGCTCGGCAATGCACGGAGGCGCAGAGGGTGCTGAACCGGGCAGGAAAGCTTCCTGCCAGTGGAGCCTGTTATGCGTGCGTGCATATGGCCAGCAGCACACTCGAGTGCTCACATCCAGCCTGAACACGAGCCCGGTGGGCGCTCGCCCTCACCATCTCCCTGGGTTGTCACTATAGTTATTCTGTTATTCTGTACCGATTTATATACTGAATTCTATACTGAATTGCTATGGTTATTCTGAAACTGAAGGAAGATAATGTAACACTGACTAAAGAGAGCTGTTTAAAAAAATAGACATAAAAAACAGATGCCCGAGGGTAATGGGTGGCTGTTAGGCTGCTAGGGTTACAATACACGCGTGGCCATATGTAAATTAGGTAAACAACAAGAACATACTCTGCAGCACAGGGAGCTGTAAATGGAAAGAATCTGGAAAAGAAGTGTGTGTGTGTGTATAACGGAATCACTTTGCTTAAACTATAAGCTAACACAGCATTGTAAATTAACTGTACTGACATTTTAAAAGTAAATAGAACTCCACCTTTTGTAGTCAGTGAAAATTTTTGATAGCTAGTATTGGCTGAAATTAACAAATTGATTTGCTACCTGGGAACAGTTCAGTTGCTCAGTTGTGTCCGCCTCTTTGTGACCCCATGGACTGCAGTGCACCAGGCTTCCCTGTCCATTACCAACTCCTGGAGCTTGCTCAAACTCATGTCCATTGAGCCGGTGATGCCATCCAACCATCTCATCCTCTGTCATCCCCTTCTCCTGCCTTCAGTCTTTTCCAGCATCAAGGTCTTTTCCAGTGAGTCAGTTCTTTCATCAGGTGGCCGAAGGATTGGAGTTTCAGCATCAGTCCTTCCAGTGTATATTCAGGACTGATTTCCTTTAGGATGGACTGGTTGGATCTCCTTGATGTCCAAGAGACTCTCAAGAGTCTTCTCCAATACCACAGTTCAAAAGTATCAGTATCCTTTATAGTCCAACTCTCACATCCACACATGACTACTGGAAAAACTATAGCTTTGACTAGATGGACCTTTGTCAGCAAAGTAATATCTCTGCTTTTTAATATGCTATCTAGGTTGGTCATAACTTTTCTTCCAGGAAGCAAGCATCTTTTAATTTCATGGCTGCAGTCACCATCTGCAGTGATTTTGGAGCCCCCCAAAATAAAGTCTGTCACTGTTTCCATTGTTTCCCCATCTATTTGCCGTGATGGGACCAGATGCCATGATCTTAGTTTTCTGAATGTTGAGTTTTAAGCCAACTTTTTCACTGTCTTCCTTGACTTTCATCAAGAGGCTCTTTAGTTCTTTTTCGCTTTCTGCCATGGGATGGTGTCATCTGCATATCTGAGGTTATTGATATTTCTCCCGACAATCTTGATTCCAGCTTGTGCTTTATCCAGTCCAGCATTACCTGGGAATTTGATATTCCTAAAATATATTTTATTATTCTTGTTAGTTTCTTTGTTAATTTTTCTTTTTTTTAGTTTTTCTTCTTATAAGCACTCATTTATTACCACTTTATTTTGGAATAATTAATTTTATCCATTTTTTCCTCTCAGTTCTGTTGAGATGTGATTGGCATTTAGCACTTTGTAAGTTTAAGATGCATAGTCTAGTGATTTGGTCTACATATCTCGTGAAGTGGTGCCCACAGTAAATCTACTGAGCATCCATGATCTTGAGTAGATAAAACCTCTCGGAAAAAGAAAGGCATGTTTTCTCCTCGTGCTGAGAACGCCCAGGGCCCGTCTCGCGGCAGCTCTCGCGCGGTGTGTCAGCAGCATCAGGGAAGTGATGGACGGAGCACCCTGCCCACGTCGCGCCCCCAGGCCTGCGTGCTGAGGACGGTGCCCCTTCATCCAGGCGCCCCTCCCCCGCCCCTGGCAGCCACAAATCTGATCTCCTTTTCTATGAGTTTGTTTGTTGTGAAGTACAGTTGACCTACAACACTGTGTTAGTTCTGTTATACAACAGAGTGATTCAAAATGATCACCAGGCTTAATTTAGTTACCATCTGTCACTGCATAAAGCGTTTACCTAGCGACTGACTGCACGCCCCGCACCTTGCACGCCAGCTGCCTGACTCATGTATCTCGTAAGTGGAGGTCTGTACCTCTCAGTCTGCCGCACTTACTTCACTAGTTCTCAAAAGTAGGCTCCTTGCCCATTTTAAATAAGTTGTGCATATATGCATGCAAGCATATCATGTAACTCAAAGGGAAAGGAAACTACGAGCTCGATTTTCATACACTGGTGTTGCCTAATGGACACTCTGCTCTAGTTGCCCTTTTAAATTTGTAATTTCTGTTCAGGATCACAAATCTGTCGTGTCTTTGCAGTCTCAAGCCTTTCTCTGGCGTCACTGAACGTGGGCGATAATGAGAGCTTGCACTCAGGGAAGAGGACCCCGAGGTGAGTCACAGCTCAGGCGTCTTCTGAGCACATAGCGTTCTCGGTAAATGCACCGCAGTCACGGGCGAGTGAGCTTTGCTGACCAGCACAGTTTGAGTGTCTATAAAAAATACATACTTGAAGAGGTCTGTCACCTTCCCGTTTTTTCTTTTGGATTTAGAATAACGGCATCAGTAAGATAGTCCCCGTAACGGTGGGTCAGCCGCTGCTGTGGTGGCTGTGGTAGTCGAGCTTGAAGCGGAACGTCCTCGCGTGCAGCGCGCCAGCTAGGCTCCCCTTCTCGTGACTTAGGAAAGCTCCTTTGTACGCTCCTTCTTTCTCAAGGATGTGTTGGGTTGGCCAAAAAGTTAGTTTGAGGTTTCAAACTACCTTATGGAAAAAAACAGAATAAAGTTTTTGACCAACCCAGTATATGTATTAGAAGCTAAAAATCAGTATTTCCTGGTCTTACGAAGCATGTTATAACGTAGCACCCATATAAAAGAAGGTTCCTAGTGAAGGTCGTCCGGTACTGTTCGTTGTCCTGTGGGAACGTCCGTCTGTCCTCCACAGGTACTCAGGGGGGTGCCCACTGAGGTCTCAGCTCTGTGGCTGTGAACGAGACAGAATGACTGCCATCTTTTTTTTAAGCCTCTGAGTTGAGTTTGTTTGGCACTCACCTTCGTCCTCCTGAGCTCCAGATGTTTCTTCTCTATATGGGACATTACAGGGCATGTCTTCTGTCATTCAGATCAGAGTCTGTAGAAGGCTTCTTATCTCCGAGCCGGTGTGGCAGCCGGAACGGTGAGAAGGACTGGGAGAACGCATCCACCACGTCGTCCGTGGCCTCAGGGACCGAGTACACAGGTGAGTGCCCGCCCGTCCTTGGGAAGCAGTCGGACGGGGGCTGAGACGCCGTGCGGGGTGCGCTGCACGCGGAAGACCGATCGGAAGCAGTGGCTAAGGCGGGCGGCCTCTTTCAGGTAAGTCAGTGTCTGTGGTACGCTTCCAGTCGGAGTGGTGACGACTTGTCCCAGATGAATTTAGCTTCAGAAAAATAGCAGTAGCACTCAGCCCTCAGTCCCCCGGTTCTCCCTTAAAAACCCTGCCCGTGTCTGTGTTGTAGTCTGGGTCTGAGGCTGGCTTCAGCTTGGTCTACAGAGGTCCCTCCACCCCACATCAGTCATGAGTGCGGGGAACAGCTCGGCTCTGCCAAGTCCTTCCCTCGTGAGGGCCTTCAGGGTCTGGAACTGCGTGTCTGGAGCAAGCGTTGAGAGGCTCTGAAAGATAAAGGAAGGCCTTAGGTCCAGGAGGGCACCTGGTCTCGCCCTGTTGGGGGAGGCGTTGAAGGAGAAGCACGCAGAATACCATGTAGAATACCGTTATGACAAAGCAGTGAAGCAGGAAAGAAAGTGGGATCGGCCGTGGAGAGGTAGGCGGGAGCGGTGACGGGGGCCACCCGCATCCCGCTGGCATCCGGCTGACCCCCGAGCGGTCCCCGAAGGCCCAGGGGACAGAGCTTGCCGACTCCCCCGGAGTTGTTTCCTCCCTACCCTGTGGCTCCAGCCGGCCCAGCAGCCTGTAAGGTCAGTGCAGCAGCCGTGTCTGCCGGCCCCGGGGGACCCCAGACCCTCGGGGCTGTGGGACACGCAGTGGCCTTCCAGGAGTCACACGGCCGCAGGACCACTGGTCGCTCTGAGTCAGCCGTGGTGGGAGTCATTTACTCCAGACATAGGTAAGCATGACAAATGAGGGCCAGTTCTTTTCTCTTCCAAAGAACTGGTTTCTCTGAGTGCTTACCGAAGGCCTCCTGGAGGAGGTGCGTGTGAGGGAGGAGGGGCCTTCCCAGGTGCAAACGTTGCAGGAAAGTGCAGAAAGTGCTGCCCTCCGGGCCGCCTCGGGAGCCGGAGGAGACCCGCGAGGCGTGGCCCGCAGGAAAACCGTGTCCTGACCAGAGCAGGGCAGGGCCTTCGTGCTAGAGTCTGACCATGTGGGAGCAACTGTATCATTTAATAATGCCGTACAAGTAACACTAATAAGTAGTATTTCTGACTTAGCAAAGTTATTTTTACTGTTATTATTATTAAATTCTTATCATAGGACCAAAGCTCTTCAAAGAACCCAGTGCAAAATCCAATAAGCACATAATACAAAATGCTTTAGCTCATTGCTGTTTGGCTGGAAAAGTAAATGAAGGTCAGAAGAAAAAAATACTGGAGGTAAGCATGTTTGCGTGAAAGTTAGGTTGGGCAACGTCTTAAAATTGTAGGAATCTTCTCTTTCAATTCAAGAAAAAGCACTCCTTAGGGACTTCTAGAATTTCGGCCGCATATGAAGGGTGTGTAACTATGTTTTCATTATTAGATGGACTTAAGTCTCAGATGGGATTCTGGAAGACTGCGCGTTTCATTCAAGACTAGGCATAGACTTAAGATGAAAATATAAAATTATAAAATATTTTCTTGCCCAGAGTCACTCAGTCACATTTCATAAGCGTAGATTACGCTATTTGTCTTTTTTAAAATGGAGCTGTGTCGCAAAGGAGATGGCCAGTGCCTGGCTGTCAGTGGTAGGGATTTAGCAGATCCCACCGACCTTGAAGCTCCTCCGGGGTCTTGATTCCGGCCCAGCCAGCAGGTCCTCGGCCGTGAAGGGCCTGCACACGCTTGAGTCCCAGCGTGCCGGGCTTGCGTTACACGCCCCTCATTTTAGCTGCTCAAGGGTTTCTGTTTTAAGCGCAGCTGTAGGAACGTCTTGTTCAGCAAGACGCTTAAGGGCTTTTATTGTTTTGCTTTTGTTTGTAATCCTGAAGGAGATGGAGAAGTCAGATGCCAACAACTTCCTGATCTTGTTCCGGGACTCAGGCTGCCAGTTCCGGTCTCTGTACGCCTACTGCCCAGACACCGAAGAGATCAGCAAGCTGACTGGGATAGGCCCGAAGTCTGTCACTAAGAAGATGATCGAGGGCCTTTACAAATACAATTCTGACAGGAAACAGTTCAGCCACATACCTGCTAAAACTCTATCTGCCAGTGTTGACGCAATTACCATTCACAGCCATTTGTGGCAGGCCAAGAGGCCAGTGACGCCCAAAAAACTGCTGCCCGCTAAAGCGTAGGACCTGGGAGATTCCTGCTTCTGAACGTTCCTGGTAAGTTTGCACTTCATCCCTCCTGCCTATAGAAATCCTTTCTAATTGCCAACAGACTTTTATTCATTGAAACTGGACGTTCCGCCCTGTTGTCGTGACAACTGGAATGTCGACCGCAGTGCTGGAGATGCGCCGAGGTGACCGGCCAGGATGGCGGGTGTCTGGCTCACTGGTGGAGGTCTGCCTGCTGGGCCCTCGCTGCAGCGAAGCCCTGAGCTCGCGCGCACTGGTTGGCGTGTGGCCAGGATCATCAGTCGTGTGTTTCTGTTTGTTGCTTTCTTTGTTTAACTTTTTGATGCACACGAGTGTCTTCAGATGGTTTATTTGGCTGTTTTCTCCCCGGGGAGTTTCCTCCAGGATAATGTTTGTGTTTGGTTCATGTGGAGATCCCAAGAGTAGGAAACAGGCCTGCAGAGATAGCTCGCGCCGTTCTTAGGACGCGGAGAGAAAAGCTGGTCCCATGCCTCGGTGGTGTCAGAGCGCTGGCCAAACGGCCTGCGAAGCACTTACAGGTCTGTATCCATTATTCACTCAAGTGTTAACGTTTTCCTATGAAACAAGAGGAGTTGTTGTAAAGAGCTGCTATAGTTCACTTGAAACCACGTGAGCTTAAAAGAAGATGTTACAAGAAGTTGCTGATTAAATCAGTGCTGTTTTTACACCACTTCTGGCCAACTCAGAGTAATTTAGATTGTTCTTTTAACAAAAAGGCTTTCTGTCTCTTTTGAAGCATGTCACTTTATAAGCTGGCAGAAATGAACGACACTTTGAGTAGTCTGAGCCTGAAGATGGAGGACTTCCTGCCACACGCTCTCAAGAGGTCTTTCCGTTGTATTTATAACTGATACAAAAGTTATATTTAGAGTTTTTAAACATGTACAAAGGGCTATGTTTTAATTTTAAAATACCTTCACATTCTTTCACTGATTCTGAGTTTTTCTTCTTTTTCATCCTTTTCAAGTGGGACAGCCTAGATTAAGTACAAACTTGAACGCTTCCCTACGAGATTTTTGTTCCTTTAACAGTGCATACCAGAGGGTTAGTTGGGCAAAAACTTCATTCTCAGGAAAAGACTTGAATGATTCTGTGACCCTGTCATGTTTCAGTGTTGTGACAACGTGTAAACTTAGAGGGAAAGACAGTATTGTAGCATATATGAGATGCATAGTCTGTTTTCTTTAATGGGAAGTAGAGACAAAAATACATACATTTCTCTAATTGAGTTGTCCAGAGAAATAACTAATGTCTCATATGATGATGCACCACTTACTTTCTGAAGAGAGCAGGGCGAGGGCCCCGCCTGTCCCCTCTGGCTGCGTCAGTGCGTCTGGGCTGCCAGCACCCTCTCAGATGCTGTCGATATTTCACTGTAATTTATGTTCTTAGATTTATGTATATTTGTTTAAACTGTAAAAAAGAAAACTTCACAGATCTTTTTCCAATACCTGTGCAAGATATGTGTGTAGCTCAGAACTATTTGTGATCTGCTGTTTGCATGTAAAAGACCAGGAAATATGTAACTCTTATATTTTAAGTGTATACATATTGTGTATATAATATATGAAGATTAAAACTGAGGGATTGCACATTTTACCTTTCAGACAACCATTTCGGTCACAGTTAGAAGGAAATGATTGACTAGTTTAAAAAAATAGTTGTTTAAAAAAATAGTTAGTGAACCTAATCAAAATGTGGTCATAGTCAAAAGGAGAGTCAACAAGCCTTCAGCATTACTAAATTTGTTCTTTTTAATCAGTGAAATTTCCCTTTTCAAAGCAATCTTCTTGGTGATGTTACTTGGCCATTAAATTGTTTAAAACTGAATGCAAGACAATGGAGGAAGTAACTGTGTGAAACCAGACAGGACCACCCTTTGTTCTCCAACCTGTGCGTGCCCAGTGCCGTCTGTAAGGCCTAAAGGTAGAATGTGAAATTGCCACGAGAGTTCCTTGCTCTCAGTATGATGGTTTACTTTATTCATGCAGAAGGAATATGGATATATTTAAGTCTGTGGATTTTTTTAAATTATGTTTTTAAAACTATACAAACGAGAATTATGGTATTTGGTAAAGTCTGGAGATAGTCATCCACTTACGGAAACACGCTGGTGCTTCTCATCGTCGGAGGCCGCGTTGTTGGATACGTACTCAGCTGCGTTTGCCAGACCCTTTCGCGGCCACCAGTGCGCCTGTCGGGTTCTGCCGAGCGACAGGCGCCGGGAAGCTTGCCATTCCCTTCAGCTGCTCAGTGTGCCACGACTGTTACAGTTCAGTTGGCTGTTTTTAAAGCCAAACCCAGCTTTTTAACTGTGGTTCCGTGGACACCTGGGGCGCTGTGCGGTGTCTGGGGTGCTGCCTGTCCCCTCGGGAGCGTTGCCTACAGGGCTTTGCGATGCTGTGCGTAAATACTGTCCTATTCGCTACTTCCTGGTGCAGTGTAGTTTCCCCTTTCATTTGAATAAAAGCATGGCACCAAACGTCCTTTTCTGTTTCTCGACTAAAGTACGGGGTCTTGGGGCTAATGTTTGAACCTGGACAAACACATCACATGGTTTTCCTGTCTCTTAACCTCTGTTTAAATTGAACAATTGAGGTATTCATGGGAGGTGATTAATACTAGAAGTTGTTTGAATCCTGACTTAGTGTTGAAAGTCTGTCGCTGTCTGTGCTCAGCTCAGACGGTCGACACAGTGATGCAGGAACGTTTGTGCTCATCTTGCATCAGTTTTGCCTGTATTTCTTCCCTTTTTTGGTGAATTGATAATTAAAATGCCAGAATTAACCCTCTGCGCCTCTACAAGTGAATGTCTGCTGAGCTCGCCCAGCTCCGGCAGCAGCGGGAGGCAGGTCTCGACAGTCATTCCATAAGCTTCACTTTGATTTTGCGGATTCTCCTCATTCAGACCAGAGCACTTAAAGAAAAACCTAAAAACTGTGTGAAGGGAAAGCGTTAGTCGCTCAGTGGTGTCCAGCCCCGTGACCTCAGGACTGCAGCCCGCCAGGCTCCTCTGTCCACGGGATTCTGCAGGCAGGAGGATGGAGAGGGAGCCAGTGCCTCCGCCAGGGGCCTCCATGGGTTGAAAACCCGCGTCTCCTGCGTTGCAGGCAGATTGTTTTCACCACCTGAGCCACCAGGGAAGCCCACCCCTGCTTTCCAACTTAATAGTTTTGCCCTCAAAATAAGAGCGCTGCGGCGGCCTTTCTGGTGCGACGCCCTCTGGCTGGCGCACACTGTCTCTGGGGCCTGGGGGCAGCTTGAGATTGCAGACTGCTGTCTCCTGAGGGTGGGCTGCTCCCCTCCTGTCTGGCCCCAGCTCTCCTGCACACAGAGTCTCAGGGCTCCGCCCCAACCCTGCCCGCCCCTGCGCTTTCTGCCAGGCCTAGACACCTCCATACAACCTAGCCTCCCCACCACCACCGTGCGTCTCACCCCCTCACCCAGAAGTTCACGGCCTTCCACAGCTCAGCCAGCTCAGAAACCAGTCCTCGACCTTCTGGGTAGGTCCGCGCCCCCAGCAGCCGCCAGCCACCGAGGCCAAGCCTTTGAGGGCCTTCCTTCCTCCTCTCCTGTCCAGCACCGAGGCACCTGGGCCAGGAGTCCCCACACGTTGCACCCCCCGCGCCTCCATCCACCTCACCCCCTGCCCGAGTTGCCAGGCCGTCTCTTCTGTAGGGGGGACCGGGGTCCCGATGCCCCCGCACCCCTGCAGAAGCCTGGCTCAGCCCNCATGAACACTAATCTGATAAACAGTTTTCCTTTTAGGGGATAGCAAATGAGGTGGAACATGTCAAGGGGGATTTTAGTAGCAAATGTTATCTAAATATTTTGTATTCCCTGGTGGCTCAGCGGTAAAGAACCTGCCTGTCGAAGTAGGAAGTTCGAGTTTGATCCCTGGGTTGGGAAGATCTGGAGAAGGAAATGACAACCCACTCCAGTATTCTTGCCTGGGAAATCCCATGGACATAGGAGCCTGGCAGGCTGCAGTTCATGGGGTTGCAGAAGAGTCAGGTATGAGTTAGTGACTAAAACAACAACAATAAGTGAGATGGGATACATCGAGGGAGATTTTATCAGCAAATATTATCTATATATTCTGCATAAGGTGATATGCATGCATTAACTCATAATGAAATAAGTTAAAGAGTTTTTTAAATGCACTTAAAATGAATATGCTCATTATAGAAAACTTGGAAAATGCAGAAATAGGAAAAAATAGTTAGCATTCTTTTCTGTTTTTTTTTTCTTAGCTGTGCATATTTGTCTACATAATTGGGATCATATGGTACATTTAACATTGTATATGCTGATTTTGGGGGGAAGGCACTATTTACGACTACATCTCTAAAATAAAGAGGAATTTTTAAAATTAACTCAAAATTTTGAACGTGATAAAATAAATTGCAACAGCTAGAGGAATCCCACAAAACAAAGAGAGCCTTTGTAACGTTTTCATGTGTTTCCTTCGTGCTCTGCTTGGAGTTGGGGGGAGCGTTATTTTCCGTGGTTGAGATCATGCTGCATACTCTCATTTCTAAAACTGGAACCACTCAGAGAAGATGATATAAAAGAGGGTTTTGATGGCAGAATGCATTGGCTATTGGGGGTTTATGAGTCTTTCCTGTTTAAGGGTGTGGAGGAAGATTTGGTTCATTCAGTGTGAGTTTTAAATGTGCAAAAGATCATCACCCAAGTTCTTTGGCAGAGAAAGTGGCCCCTGTGATGCTCCCACATCACTTGGACCATGGTAGATGAAGAAACAATGACTTTTTGTTGGGTGTGTCTCCCAGCGCAGCATCCGCAAAGCTTCAGTAGCTGCTCACCCCAGCCACTGGCTTGTGCTTAGACAGAAAAGGTGGCATCAGTTACTGAAGCGCCCCACATGTGGCCAGAGGCTTCGTCTGTACTGGCCTTAAAGGATGTTGCAGGAGAAACTTGTATCATAGTTCCAGGATGAGAGGAAAGCCGCAAAGGAGGACCAAGGGAAATACTCGGTACCAAACTTCGCAGCTGGACAGTCCCCCAGACTGCACAGTTTGCTGAATTTCTGAGTTGGGGGGCAGTGCACTAAGAAATGCATCTAGGAGGTTTCCCTGGTGATCCAGTGGTTAAGATTTCGCCTTCCAACGCAGAGGTAGAGGTTTGATCCCTGGTAGGGGAGGTGGGATCCCACATGCCTCGTGGTCAAAAATCCAAGGCATGAAACAGAAGCAGCGTTGTAACAAATTCAACAGACTTCAAAAATGGTCCACATTAAAAAAAAAAAAAAAAAAAAGGCATTTACATGGTTATTCCCCTGGCAGCATCTTCTTAATTTTGATTTCTCTCTCAATGTCTGGAGAGTAAGTGGGTGGTGCCTTCAACTTGCATGTCTCCAGGAACATTCCTGTTTCTTTCATGACAAATATTAATATAACTCAGCTGGATATCTACATCTTGAATGTCTTAACTTTTTGGACAGAAACTCACATTTACAGCTCAGTCTTTTCCATCATTCAGCAAATGTTTATTAGACACGGGGATGAACAAAACCATGATCATGCCCATGAAACTTTGACCTCAGTAGGATGTGTCTTCTAACACTTTCAGATGGTCCATGCCAGGCCCTGATGAGCTCTGAGCAAAACAAAGCCTTCCTTACATGGAGCTTTTTATTCTAGCGAGAAGTGTTCTCTGACTGTGAGTAGGAGCAGAGGAAAAGTCTGGAGAAGGACTGATTTCCTAAATAGCATTTCTCTGTGCTTGTTGGTGTGCGTGACTTTTTATTATGTTTTATTTTTGCCATTGATTGTTGATTTTAATATATTTGTTCTGGTCTTTTCTAATGGAATACTACTTAAATCTACATTGATTCATTATATCCTTGCTTTCTGTGCTTTTCAGTTTTGGGTGATCCTTTTAAGTTTACTTTGCACTTTACTGATTTAATATTTTTATTTATCTACAGCTGCTAATGGGGCTTTAAATGCTCAGTTTTCATATAATCATTTCCTCATCCCTTTTCTTCGTTATGTCATCCTTTCTGTTTTGCCTGTTGTTTTTTTTTTCCATTACAGTGTTTCTGTTCCTCTCTCAGAGGTCACAGCTTCTTACATTCTAGCAGTTTCCTGCCATTTTAAATTACTTTTTGAATTACTTTCTGAGATATGCTCTTCCTTTGAGCCTTTGGGATGGTGTTTCCTCACTCATTTCCCATGTGTATCCCCTCCATTTAAACTTTCTTAACAAGGCAGGATCTATGGAGACTGCATTATACCAACAGAGTATAGATCGTCTGCCACAGGCTTTGGCGCTCCGTAAACTGGGGGAAGGTGGAATCCCTTTTCACGTCTGCTCACCTGCAGGTTCAGTGGTGTACTTACATCTCCCAGTCCGGTTCTTGTTTTCAGATTGGCTGTCACCTGCTGCATTGTTCCTGTACTGCCTGGTTCTCTGCTCTTCCGAATGGGTGGAGGGCAAGAGAAACCCATCCTGGCCCCATCCCCGTGCACTGCTGCCAGGGCCCCCTCCAGACTTGACCTGTGGAATCCATACTTCTCCCAATAACCGACACCCCTCCCAGGCCCTGCACCCGCCTGCACTGCCTGCTGGCTCATTTTCCGGGCATCTCTGTGCCAAAATGGGTGGTGGAGAAGGAGGAGCAGCCCTCAGGCTGCTTCTGAGCCACAGGGGCTGGCTGTTCAGTGCTCGAGCGGGCGCAGATCCTGTGTATCACATCAGCACCCCAGAACGATGAGGGTGCCAAGTGCATCTCAGATTAGACACAGAGCAGTGAAGGTGTGAAAGGCTGTTTCCCCTTTCACAATTAGTCTGTGCTTTGTAAGATTTTCTCCATTCACCCCACTGGCCTTAAAGGTGGTTGTTGTTCAGCCGCTAAGGTGAGGTCAGGTGTCAGGTATCTGACTCTTTGCAACCCCATGAACTGCAGCACACCAGGTTTCCTGGTCCTTCACTATCTCCCGGACTTTGTTCAAACTCATGTCTGTTGAGTTGATGATGCCATCCAACCATCTCATCCATCTCATCCTCACCCTTCTTCTCCTGCCCTCAATCTTTCCCAGCATCTGGGTCTTTTCCAGTGAGTCAGCTCTTCACATCAAAGTGGCCAAAGTATTGGAGCTTCAGCTTCAGCATTGGTCCTTCCAGTGAATATTCAGTGAAATTTCCTTTAGGATTGACTGGTTGGATCTCCTTGCAGACCAAGGGACTCTCATGAGTCTTCTCCAACAGTTTGAAGACATCATTTCTTCGGTGCTCAACCTTCATGGTCCAACTCTCACATCTGTACATGACTACTGGAAAGCCCATAACTTTGACTATACAGACCTTTGTCAGAAAAGTGATGTCTCTGCTTTTTAATACACTCTCTAGGTTTGTCATAGCTTTCCTTCCAAGGAGCAAGTATCTTAAAGGTTCTGGAGGATTTTTTCCCTTAGATTCTGATTGCCACTATTTTTGGATTTTTCGTAGCTTGGGTGGGTTTTTCTTTTCCTCTTATTGCCACTTTAGCCCAACGTTGACAGAGGTGTTCACGGGGCTCCTGCCAATGCCCCTTCCCACAGGAAGTCACCTGCATCCCTCTGCTGTTCTCTTGGTCCTCCCTGTGGTGATTCAAGCCCACACCAGGGCCCTCATTCCTGCAGCTGTGGTTATGTGGTCACTAAAGAATTCCAGTTTGGTTTTCTGGGATTCAAAAAAGAACGTCCTAAACCGCTGCCTGGATGCTGTTTACACATAGCCTGAGAGTATGTTTCTCCAGCTGGGCTGACTTTACAACTAAGGTTATACAAAATGATCTTAGATGATGATCATTCCTTATCTCCTAAGAAAACTTAGGAGATAAGTTTTTAAGTTCCACTGATTTCACTGTGTAATATAAAAAAGAATCCAAACCCAATCAAACCCATGGTTTTTAGATATTATTGCTTCGGGCCAGGCTAAATTCAGGTTCCACATAAGTCTGTAAAAAAAGCAATTAAGGAGGGACTTCCTTGGTGGTCCAGTGTCTAAGAATCCACCTTCCAATGCAGGGGACCAGGGTTTGATTCTTGGTCAGGGGAACTAAGATCCCACTTGCTGCAACTACTGAGCCCACACGATCTAGAGCCCATCCTTCACAATAAGAGAAGCCTGCGTGCTGCAATGAAGACTCTGCAGCCAAAACACCACCACCCACCAATTAAGTAAATCATAGTGTAGCTGCTGCATGATGATGGAAAAGATTTGATAGCAGAATGTGAGTGACTGAGGTCTAGGAGATGCTGAGTAGGGGATCCCATAGGTCTAAGCTGGATCTGTTAGGAAGCCTTTTAGACAAACCATTTCTGATTATGTCCACCTGATTTGGGGACTCCTTTATGATGGGGACACATCTCCCTTACGAGGGGCCTTGGATCCCCCCATGTTGAATGCAAGGAACTGGCTGCCAGTCACTTCACTGGAGCCATCGCGTGGCCAGGTAGGCTGGGCTGGCCACTATCTACATTCAGCCATGTCCTCTTTCTTGCTTTCTTCTGAGCAACATCTCGCTGAATGTTCCCTCGCTTCCCTGTGCATCCTCAGGCTTCCATACCCACCTTACTTCCATATTCCTCTTTCTGAGATTAGCAGGGGAAATAGCCTCTCTGTAGTCAGCAAGCACCTTTTTCATTATCTCACGTGGACACTTAACTCCACATTTCTTCTTAAGATCCCCTCCGCATCACTTCCTGTGACTCTGATTCTCAGAACCTGCATCAGTTCATTCCCCATCATGTAGCCCCTGCATGTGAGGCATTGGGCTGGTTTGGAGGGGAAACAGATTAAGACCTGGTTTTTTTCCTTTGCCTTTAAGAGTCCTGAGAGAGGCCCATGGAGACGGAGGACATGGAGGTGGGATGGATGCATTCTCCTGCGACTTGAATGTGACACCCCCTTCTCCCACCCCAGTAGGTTCCCCTGTGCATCCTTTCTGCATGAACTCAGCATTGACCTGGAGCAGCAGTGCCCAGTCTTTTTGGTGCAGTTTCCTGGAAGACAATCTTTCCACAGACTGGAGTAAGGAATAGTTTGGGGATGATTCAAGTGCATTACGTTTATTTCGCACTTCACTTCTATTATCATTACATTGGCTCCACCTCAAATCATCAGGCTTTAGATCCTGGAGGTTGGGGATCCCTGACCTATAGGATTTCACCATCATCTCCATGCAGGTGCTCCAATTCCGTGTGCTGGACTCACCATGGCTGCCCAGTGATCACTTTGAACTTGGACGTGTCAACAACAGACTCCACCACAACCCCCCAAATGGCTCTTAATGGCTGGATCACTGGGCGACTGGTTCTAGCTTCCCTTGCTCCCTTTGGAGTCGACTTTTACTATTTCTCCTTCCCCTGACGTCTCATCAATCACCGAAGCTTATTCTACTTCTTACTTAGTGTCTTCCTGCTCCCGTCAAGCCCTTCTTTTCATCCCTGCTGTCCGGCAAATTCTGTATCTTCTGAGGAGCCGCCCCTCCGCCTCCCAGATGAAAGTGCTCTGCCCTCCTCTGGATTCTGAAAGATCCTGTTGTCCACTAACTTATCAGTTGGTGCGCCTTACAGACTCCTCTGTATGGTTCTTCTTTTTTTTCCTTAACACTTGTGTTTGTCTGGCTTATTACCTTCCAAATTTTTAGAAGTCAGGTCCTACAGGTAATACTTCCCCACATCATCCACAGCATTCAGGAAGGGGTCATTAGTACCTGATTACTTATGAGCTTGATTAGTTATTAGTTGCTTGATGGATTGGGTAGCCAAGGGGCTGCGTATGGCGTGCAGGGGTGTCTTTGAGACCCTGTACTATAGAGACTCCACAGGCTGGTGAATAATTTCTCCCTTCATCACTCTGAAGCATTTTGAAAAAGTGAGTCATCACCATCCCCAGATGTTCTTTCTTATTAATTATCATTACAAGACAACACAATTTGTCCAACAGGGGCCTATTTTGGTTGACAGCGTTCAACTTGACTGAAAAAAATAATAATTACAGGAGGGTTGGTTGCATCTAACTCCATTCAATTTGGGGAAAATAAAGCTTGGTGGAAATGATTGTGGTCTTTTTGCTTTTGGATCATGGGGCTCCATAGGTAGAGACATACTTATTTTCAGGGACCAGAAGGAAATGAACAATTTGTGCTTTTTCACAACCAACTGTAATGGTAGAGGACTATTCGTAAAGCAAAAGAAATATGACTTCTGGATTGAATGCTAGGATAACCCCAAAGAGTAAACCTATTAGAATGTGTATATGAGTAAATGTTAACTTGGGTGAATCCTAAAGACCAAAATCTCTGCAGAACTTTTATTTCTGCTCTATCTAGTTCAGGTCAGAGCAGATCAACCTCCTGGATTATAATGGTCCAGAAGGGCCCCTTGCCTCTGGCTGGAGAACCACCATGATGGTGATTTCTGTGTTGCCTGCGTCAAGGCATTATTGTCTGTGGTTGTATCAGCTCGTCTTTGTGGTGCAAGGTCAGAGCCACATTGAGGCTGAATGGCCTGAAAAGGGTCCCCTCTTTGCTGTTATAAAAACAGGAAGTCATGGGCTGTAAAAACTTCCATTGACATTTTAATTCCAGAAAACCAGAGGGCTGGCACATTCCTGGTGGTCCAATGGCTAAGAATCCACCTTCCAATGTAGGGGGCCCAGGTTCGATCCCTGATCAGAGAACTAGATCCCACATGCTGCAATGAGGAGTTTCCTTGCTGCAAGTAAAGATCCTGCATATTGCAATGAAGTTTGAAGATCCTGAATGCCGCAACTAAGTCCTGGTATGCTGGAGAGAGTTGCCATGCCTTCCTCCAGGGGATCTTCCCATCCCAGGGATGAACCCAGGTCTCCCGCATTGCAGGCAGATTCTTTACCATCTGAGCCACCAGGGAAGCCCAGCCAAATAAATAAATACATGTATTTTAAAAAATCAACCCCAGAGGGCTTGAAGGTAAGGGTCTTGGCTGTCTAGGTGCAAATGAAGTTTGCTCTCATCTTCTCCTGGGTGGGAGCCCATTTCCAGGAACAGAGAAGGACCTTGCTTTGTATTCCAGGGCATCACTGGTCCCACAGCTCAAGGTGTGGATTTGCGCCTGGTCTTCCCTTCCAGCCACAGAAAGGAGATAATCCAGCAGCCGGGGGGCGGGGGTGGGGGGAACCCTCACCTCTGGATATGTGCTCACTTCTTTCGGTGGCTGGTTTGGGAGCATTTTACAAATGTAGATATAAGCCTATGTATAGACTGCGTGCATGGATTTGCTCAGTCGTGTCCGACTCTTTGCGACCCCATGGACTGTAGCCCACCGGGCTCCTCTGTCTAGGGGATGCTCCAGGCAAGAATACTGGAGTGGGCTGCCATTTCCTTCTCTGGGGGAATCTTCCTGTCCCAGGGATTGAACCCAGGTCTCCCACATTGCAGCCAGATTCTTTACCACCTGAGCCACCAGGGAAGCCCAACGAGTGTTATCTCATTGTGGTTTGAATTTGCATTTCCCTGTTTCTCTAATGACTAGAGACATGAATCTTGTTTCACTCATTCATTGGCCATTTGTGTATCTTCTTTAGAGAAATATCCTTGTAAAATCAGGTTGTTTGTTTTTTGTTGTTAAGTCTAAACTTTTTTGTGTCCAGGGAAGCTGCATTGCCAACTCCTTCAGCCCCTGCTGATGATAACAACATCAACAGTAATAACTCACATCTCCCCCGCACTGTGCTAAGTATTTACATGGATTCGCTCCCCCTTTTAATCCTCACAACCTTTTGGGAGAGGTATTCTTTCTCTTTTACAGTTGAAGGAACCAAAGCTTAGAGGTCTTGCCCTGTGTGTCACAGCTAGTAAGCAGTGAACCAGAAAAGACATGACCTTGATCAGACTGTGTCCCTAGTCAATAGAACTGATGTCCCAGCTCCAACCAAGGGCTGGCATTGAAACCTACTTAGACACTTCATTCATGCGTTTGAGATCCAGTGAGTCAACTCTTCGCATGAGGTGGTCAAAGTACTGGAGTTTCAGCCTCAGCATTAGTCCCTCCAATGAACACCCAGGACTGGTCTCCTTTAGGATGGACTGGTTGGATCTCCTTGCAGTCCAAAGGACTCTCAAGAGTCTTCTCCGACACCACAGTTCAAAAGCATCAATTCTTTGGCACTCAGCTTTCTTCACAGTCCAACTCTCACATCCATACATGACCACTGGAAATACCATAGACTTGACTAGACGGACCTTTGTTGGCAAAGTACTGTCTCTGCTTTTTAATATGCTGTCTAGGTTGGTCGGGATTGGGGGCAGGAGGAGAACGGGACGACAGAGGATGAGATGGCCAGATGGCATCGCCGACTCGATGCACATGAGTTTGGGTGAACTCCGGGAGTTGGTGATGGACAGGGAGGCCTGGTGTGCTGCGATTCACGGGGTCACAAAGAGTCGGACACGACTGAGCGACTGAACTGACCCAGTCCTTAGGACCTCGGTCCCTCCAGAAAACCATATTTATTTTGATGTCAAGAATCAGTTTCTGCAATCCCTAAGATTTGCATCTGAAAGCGAACCCAGAAAGGCAGGGCGCTTGTAAGTGCTAAACCTCCAAAAAGCTTTGTAAGCAGAGTGACAGGATAGATTCACCAAGGTGCCAAGTCCTTGCCAAGCTCATGTCATTGTTGGAGACAATGTTGCTCTCGGAGTCCAGTCCTTTCTTCATATGAAACCAACAGATCTGTGGTCCCCAGGCTGTTTTTGTCTGAGATGCCTGGAATCGCCTCCTCTTTTATCCTCTATCTATCTGTCCAGGTTTGGGAGTGACGAGGGCAGAGTGAAGGCAGAGGACCCTTGACTTGTTTCTCCGGGAGCTACAGCTTTTCAGCCCTGGATGGGTATAATACGATGGTTCTTTGGGAGGGCATTCTCCATCCTTTTTATGTTGGTTTTTATCTGGCCTTGGGTTTGCACAGCTGGGGCCGGAGCTGGGGCCAGAGCCGTGACTTCGGTTTGGGAAGAAGTTGGCGGAACATTCCCTTGCAGGGCCTGGGCAGACCCAGGGAGTCCCGCCTAAAATACAGTGGACAAAGGAGCTCTTGTCCACAGGCCTGGGGGTGGGAGGCAACTGGTCAGTGACACAGGCTTGGCCATTGTGTGTCCTGACCTCAGCCAACTTTTTTTTAGCTGAGAAAGGGGAAAAAGAGAGAGTGCAAAAAAAAAAGAAAGCAAGCAAGCCTCCAGACCCTTTGCATCTGGAAAGTCCAGAATGCGTCGTTGATTTCCTCACAAGAGCTGGAGCAGATTTGGAAGGAACTGTGCAATGTAGTGGGTTCTTTGTGAAAGAATAGCAGTGTGAAAAGCCACAGGAACATCCTCTGGGCTGCTCGGAGCCCTGACCCTGGGGTAGCTGCCCGCCTGGGCCTCATTTCCCGCACAGGGGGCCCATGGTGAGGAAGCTGGCAGCCCGGAGACCTCACACAGGATCCTGAGTTTGCAGCCCCCAGAGAAGATGAGCTCACCTCCGATGGTAAGACTCAATCTCGCTCACCTGCTGACGTGTGGGCAGCTGGCTTTTCTCTGCGTGTTTCTGGGATGAGTTCCTCATTGCAGAGAGGCAGTTCTGAGAACTCTCTGAGATATAGGCTCCCAAATGCTGAGTTTACAAAGTCTGGAGTGTCAGGGGCACCTTTCATGGGTCTGAGGCCAGAGTGATGGGGGGAAGGGAAGGTATGGGCTGATGTTTGAGAAAGCAGGGAAGGAGGGGGAAAAGACAGAAAAGGGAATGTTTGTAGGGGGAAAGGGAGTCTTGCCTCCATCTTGCTACCTAGGAAGGCAGTTTAGTTCAGTGTGACAGAGAAGCAGTGTGGTGACGTGAGTTTTACTATGATGGGGATTAGAGTTCAGGTCTTGCCTCCATTGCCTAACTTCTCCCACATCCTGGTTTCTGCCCACCTCCCAACCCCCTACTCCATGACCCAGTTCCAGCTGGGACAGTGGGCAATAAAAGTCCATTAAAGGACACATGTCCCCAGAAGTTAGTTGGGTGTCTGCCTGGTTAATCCAGTATTGACACTAGGGTTCCAGGTTGGGCTCGTTGCTTCTGTCCAGCTTGGTGGAGGCAGCAGTGACCGCCCTAAAGATGATGGATGTTCTAGTACTTTCTACCCCCCTGGCTGGGTCAGAACCAGCATCTCTGATTTTGGCATGACTTCTGATAGGGTCCTGCACCTGTAAGGAGGAGGAGAGATGATGCTTGTTAGCCTCTGACTGGTCATGTGACCTGCTTTCAAAAGTGCATCTGAATTACACAAGGACCTTTGCAGTGGAGAGCCTGGCTCTAGGGTGGGGCCCAGGACCCTATGTTTCTAACCAGCTCGCAGAGGACTCCGCAGCTGCTGGCTGAGGGACCACACTTGGAGAAGGACCGTTGTAAAGAACCCAGACACTGTCAGACCAGGGCCAAAAGTTACCGGCGCTCAGGACCTGGCTGCAGAGTGCTGGGCGTGTCTGGCCATGGCTGTGGGTGGCAGCAGGGAGGTTTACAGGGAAGAAGGGATTAGCAAGGAGATGAACACTGAGGGGCATTCAGGGAGCCGGGAGGAGCCCGGTAAAGCTCTTGGCAAGAGAACGAGGTGTGTGGGGCACCAGCCGTTGGCGGGTTAGAGTGAGCGGTGAGCAGAAGCCACTGTCTGCCGGCAGGTTCAGAACAGTTTCTCCAGAGCCTGCCTTGGATACGGGGCGAATTCTAACTTCAGATATCTAGAATCTCAGAACACCAGCTGGATGTCTGGTTTTAGGCAAAACAGCAACCATGTGTGGCTGTAGGAGTGACGGGGAAGGGGCAGACATGGGCCATCAGGACATAACTCACTAGAATGTCCCATAGTGAGAGGCAGAATCACTGAACTCCGAGGCAGTGAGGCACAAGCGCAGGTGTGGAGGTTAAGGCAGCATTCCAGGCTGTCTCATACCTCTGAATCCCATGTCTACCCTTGAACATGACTTTTTTCCCTCCTACAAATATGGCACATCCCTCAAAGAGTTATACTAACGTCTAGGATCGTTGAGCATCAGGCTGTATATTTTAAGCAGAAACAAACTCAACCCTGGACACCATCTTGTCCAACTTCCGTATTCTTGAAATGAGGAAATTCCGTACCAGCAGAGATGAAGTATGTTGCTCAAGATCTCACAGCGAGACAGTGGCCGTGCTGGGTCCATATTCTATTCACGATGCCCCAAGAGCGGTGGTGGACCCCAAACCTCAACAGCCATGTCCTCGGATGTCTCACTTGTCTAGTTTCATAGGCACCAGGAGCTGAGGCTCCAAAAATGGCAGCTGACTTGGGTTGGTTGGAATCACACCCCTTCTGACTCACAGTAACAGTTCCAGCCCCTCTTAGCCTTAATCTCCCTCTGGTGCTCATGGTTCTGAGCCCATTAGGAATCGTCGGGAACAAGTTCATAGAGTTGGAAGTCTTTGATTGGAATCCTTGGGAGCACACATCGTTGGCACTGCACAGTAACTGGAATTTGTCTCTATGGGGAGAAGACTGGTCACCCCAGGTTCCTTGTGGTCCCTGTGGTCCTGAGAGCAGCATCCATGAAGCTGGATCATCTGGATCTCGGCCGCAGAAAGAGCATCAGAGACCCTCACCTTTGTGCCCTGGTGAGCTCTACTCTGCCTCCCTCTCAGACAGTACCAGCTTTCCCAGAGGAAGCCTGCTTTTGTCCCCGGAGCAGCTGTGGGCAACAACTGTGTCACCTGTCTTTGAAGCTCCTTTTCTGGCAGGCAGGCTGCTTTCCGTGAGGTTCCCAAGCCTCTGACTGCCCGGACTAGCGACTGTCAACTCCCTGACTGACTTCTGAGCTTCTAAAATACATTTTGAACAGAACAGAATGCTTGGGAAACTTGATTATGGGGTTTTCTTCAGAGTCATAACAACTTATAAGAGAGCCAGGAATGGCATAAAGTATTTTGGGGTTTTGCACCTTAATACTGAAGGAAGGCTGTATTTCTTTTTCTTATTTTTTCCCTTTCCAATACCAAGTGTTGGCAAAATTCTCTTTTTTCCTAGGCTTTTTACTTTGCGAAGGGAAATTGGACTTGGAATCATCTAGGACCTTCACCCTACTTGGAGCTCCCTAGGGAGGGTGTTGCTTGTGGATGAGCCTCAAATGTCCTGCAAAAGTACCTTCTAGAATGGGATAATTGATGTCATTATAAAGTAGTATAGAAAATCTGGGATGCTTTTTTTTTTTTGGCCTTTTCCCCGCTGGATCTTCTTCTAGTATGCATTTTGAGATCCTTTATAACTATGTGGTTCAGTCCCTAAGTTGTGTCCAACTCTTTGCCACCCCATGGATTGCAGCCACACTTCCTTCTCCACTATGTCCCAGAGTTTGCTCAAAGTCATGTCCATTGAGTTGATGATGCTATCCAACCATCTCATCTAAGGGAAGTGTTAAACTTTACCCCAGCTCCTTCCTCTGAAACATGAAGAGGCTGGAACAGTGACCTGTGGCAGAAAAAGGAGAATTAAGTGTTCAGTCTCCCCATAGAGGTTTCAGGTATATTGCCCACAGTTCAGTTATCCAACCGCTGCTGGTCAGTCACTAAGTTGTGTCTGACTCTTTGTGACCCGGTAGACTGCAGCCAGGCTCCTCTGTCTGTGGGATTTCCCAGGCAGGAATACTGGAGTGGGTTGCCATTTCCTTCTCCAGGGAATCTTCCCCACCCAGGGATCAAACTCACATCTCTTGTGTCTCCTGCTAGGCAGGAAGATTCTTTACCACTGAGTCCCCTGGGAAGTTTGCGCATAGATTTTTATTTTAAAGAATTTTTTTTAATGTGGATGACTTTAAAAGTCTTTATTGAATTTGTTACAATATTGCTTCTGTTTTGTGTTGTTGATTTCCCACCTCCCCCACCACAAGGCATTTGGCATCTTAACCTTCCGATCTGGCATCAAACCCATACTCCCTGCATTGGAAGGTGAAGTCTTAACCACTGGACCACCGTGGAAGTTCCAGGCATAAATTTAATGATTTCCAATTGCTGTTAATCACTTCACTGTTCTCTTTCCCACCAATCCCTAGTCTGCAAGAATGAGACAGTAGTTCTAGATCAAAGGAGTTTCAGATCTCTGCCTCTGGAGCCCAGAGGAGTTTGGGGGGAAATTGTGCATAAAAAGGTTGGAGGGGGCGGTTCATGAACATTTATGTTCCTCATCAGGAGGTTTCTGCCATCTCTCTTGTTTATGCGGTGGAGGCTTTTGCAAGTTCGCGACAGTCATTTAATGCCTTGAGATTTCCCTCATGGTAGTTTTGGGCTCTGTTATGAAAGATGTTCCTTGGGGTGTAGAACCCCAGTGTTTGAGGGCTCATAACCCCTGGTTTCACAGATGAAGAGACAGAAGTCCAGGGAGGCAAAGGGGGCCACGTGAATTATAGCTCGTTGCCTGGGAACGCAGCCTCTCTAAGCCTGGACCCCTGTGTTTTCTGCTGATGCTCCCAAAGTGGAGGTAGGATGTCAGAACAGCCCCTGCTATTTTTAATCTGTCAGGGGAGGGGTGGGAGGAAGGGAGCCGACATTCTCAACAGCCCATCAGGAAGCTGAGTTTGAATAAAATGTCTCTGTGAATCACAAGCTGGAGAGCAGAATCACTTGGGTTTTTCCTGCTCAGAAGTTGGAACCAGCTGCCGGGAGCTCACCACCTTGCCCTTTAGAGCGCGGAAACATCAGGATGAGACACACCTGAGACACGGGGCAGGCGTTAGGGGCTTTCTCCGGGCTTCCCCAAGCCTCTCCAGACTCCGAGGTGGGGATACAGCTGTAGCTTCTGTCTAACTCCTGGAGCGTTCTCCATATTTCAGGAACACCCACAGGAACCCCCACCCCTCCCCCCCACCACGTGGCCCTCAGCATGACCAGGAGGACTCTGGTTTCATGTCCCAAACTCGTCTGTAAGCAGCAAGAGGGATTGTGATATTCAGTGGCACGTGGATGCTGTTCAATGTGGAGATTCTCCCAGGAGACTCTGAGGGGTGAGCCCCTCTCAAATCCCAGCCATGCTGGATGGTGCCTCAGGAAAAATACCAGCCACTAAGAATTCCCCATCTCTTGCATTGTCTTCTCTAAAACCCTGTTAATTGACTCTTCTGGTTTATATCTGTATGGAAGGGACAACAATAATAAAATGTCTTTCCTCCAGGGTCGGTGAAGTAGGGCTCATGTAAGAATGTGTGCAGGGCTGGTACAGAAGCCACTTCCAACACTATCCTTTCCTTCTTACTCTCTACTGCTTGGCCCCCGGACACAGCAAGGCCATGAAGTGACCTCTGAACCTAGAGGGTTCATTCATCCAATTCATTCTCATAATTTGTGGTATTGCTTGCAAAGCTTTTCATCCATCCTTGCCTCGCTGGAGACCCCATGGTTTCCAGTTGAGCAAGTTTTCCTGTGAGAGTTGACTTCCTGTACCCTTGCATGGGCTACATTGTAATTGTGTTCATCAAAATTCCTGGTTCACCAGATCACTCCCTTCCTTTTCAGGGTCAGAAAATACAGAGTTGATTGTTCTCTGTCCTCTGCCTATTCAGTCCTAAGAAACATGCCCAGTGAATTGATGGGCCCCCAGGGAGGCACTGGGTGGAGGGTGGGGTGGGGGCTTGCTGATGGATATTCAGAGTTCCCGGGACCCTCACTGAGTCTTCAGGAGCCAGACATGTCTGCAATGCTCAAAGTAGTTCAGCCTCCGGGCCCAGGGCTGGCAGCTTTGTGGGTACTGGGAGAGAGCCCCCATGGCACTGATGTTCACTTCTCAGAGTGGGTACCAGTCTCACCCACGGTGTGAGGCTTCCTTTAGCAGCATTGTGGATGGAGAACAGTGGCCGGTTCAGTTGGGGGGGATTGTGGAAGGTAGCTGATGCAGACAGGGAATTGGAGTGCATCTTTTAAGCACTCGATTGGTAAATATCCTGAGCCCTTATTGGTAGAGCAATGTATTTTGAGGGATTTCATTCATGAAAGACAAAGTGACATAGTGAAAGACATGAGACACAGTGGCCACATAGAATGGCCTCAGCATTTTCTACATAATCCAGAGCTGTCTTTGGAATCGTGGTCACAGAGGAGCTGAGGGCCTTTATTTATGCTGCTTTACTGGAGACCTCCTCCTCCTCCCACTTAAAGGGTTGTAGGACTTTATCCTTGCGTTGCTGTGTAAATGTGTTAGAGGGTGTCGGCTTGTAGTTGGGCTTTGAAATCCCATTTTGCCTGGAGCAGTACAGGACCTTCCTGTGTGTCTTCTTTGAGCTGAGGAAAGTTTCCCCCACCCCAAAAATCTTTGTTTATAGTTTCTTTTCTGCTTTGGCTTTTGTTCTAGTTTCTTCTTCGGGAATACCTGGCACCTTGGCCTGCTCTTCTGTTGATTCCGTTTTCATGTTTTCCCATTTCCTTTTGCATTCCGGGGGAAAAAAAATCTTCGGTTTGTTTTGTCCATAACTGATCTTTTTTTTTTCCTTTTTGCAATACTGATTTTATATTCTGTTGCAACCAGTGTGGCTGTTCCTTCTGTCACTATCTTTTAAGTTTCCGTGCAGTTTTGAGCACATTCTGTCCCTTTTTTATATCACTTTTTTAAACAAATTTGCCTTTTCTTCATTAGTTTGTTCTCTCCTCATGACTTTTGTAGCATAAATGCTGTACATTCCTGCCCTCTTTTGCGGTCACTCAATGGTTTCCTGGAATTTTTCTTCTGGAGATCAGATGAGCTCATGAGGAGAAATTTGTGCTGCTCCTGAGGCTTCCGGGTGCTGTTCCTCAGTTTATTTCCTACACTTGAAAAAACACTGTATTATCTCATCTCCCCACCTCCCTGTACTTGAACAGTCTATTCAGTCAGATCCTTGAAGAGCTGGGATGTGTTCACTGGTGAGTGTGTGTGTGTGTGCGTGAGTGCATGCATGTGCGTGCTCAGTCATGTCCCAATCTTTGTGACCCCGTGGACTATAGCCTGCCAGGCTCCTCTGGAGTGGGTTGGCATTCCTTTTTTCTAGAGGATCTTCCCAACTTAGGATTCGAACCCAGATCTCTCACATCTCCTCATTGGCAGGCGGATTCTTTACCAGTGGCACATACAACGCTTGGACTGCTGTTCTCTGTCTACTTGTTTGGTGAGAAAGCCTCTCAAATCTGTTTGAAGCCTAGTTTCTGTTACAGTTCCCAGTTTCCGTTCATTTATCCGTCCGTCCACCCATCCAATATTCTGAATACTGAGCTTAGAGTAGAGGTAAGAACAAGATGGACAAGGCCTTGCCTTCTGGAATGTTTGTTTCTTGTGTGGCTTCTCTTCTGCTTCCGCCTGCTTCCCCTCTGCCTCTTCCTTCTCCACCACCTCGTCTGCCTCTTCTACCTCCTCCCCTTCACTCTGGCCAGGTCTCCAAATCTCTCACCCCTAGAAGACCCACTGGGAGGCCATGAACATGCTGTCAACATCCATTTTCTTCCCACCAGCCTATAAAAGTACTGTGAGGACTACACTTCCCAAAATGCCCTGTGCTGTTGTCATGGGTCCCACTTTCCTCCCCAGTTAGTGTCTGTGAGTTGCTCTCCATGGATAGAAAGGCTGTCAGAGCCAGAGAGAACAATACTTTGACCTGTGAGATAGAGGCAAGGTGCCCAGAATTCTCGTAGACACAGGCCTGCAGGCCGGCGGCATCAGTGTGGAAGGCGGGGCCCCACTTCATGCCTGGTTTCTTAACCTCTAGCCAAAGATGCTCTTGCCTTGGGTAGCCGTTCCCAGCTTTGTGTGGGGCTCTCCCCACCTTGAACACATGTCAGCAGAAAGCCTAGGTTGGACTTGACTCTCCATCTCTGGCCCGACCAGGTCTTGGTCTTCTTGGTGGCTCCTTTGCAGCCCTGTCTCTAATTGGTTGGCCCATGTTGAGTGACAGTAGAGGCCGCTCCGGACCGCTGGGTTCAGGACTGCTCTGGGCGCACCTGTAACAAAGTGGTTCCCTGGGACCTATGGCTCCCGGGCACCTATGGCCACGTCTTGGCTGCCCCCAGGTGTCCCAGCTGGCTGTGTGGTTGAGAAAGGAGAACTTGCTGGAGAGTTCTTTGTGGAGAAGCCTTCAGGCAGTGCCAATCACAGCCCTGGGCTCATTAGCAGTCATTGCCATGGCAACGGGTCTGCCAGAAAGTGGCTCGTTAGGCTGACAACTTCAGCGCTGTTATATATAGATCTGGGTGTGGGGGGTGGGGTGTGGGGGCTCCTGGATATGCCTTTCTTTAGCTCTTCTATTGCTTCTGGGTTTGGGGTGTGAGAAGACGTGGAATGGGGGGACCTTAAACCCGGCCGATCCGACTACGAAATCGAGTGTCTGTCGACCACCCGTTACCACCAGCAAGGACCATCTGCTCACATCTGTGGAAGGTAAGAGCCAGGTGCTCCCGCAAGTCTCCTGAAGGGTGAGGAGTCCCGGGTTGAACTTGAGGAGGCTACCAGGAGCTGAGTGTTGGGGTTGTACTGCCTGGAGGCTGCAGAGGGAGACTGGGTCTCTCTTAAAATAGTCTCTCTGAAGGGTCTGGGCTAGGGGCTAGACGTCTTTTCCTTCATACATAGCCAGGAAGCCAAACACTGTCTTTTTATAAATTGTTAATTTTCTGTTCCCAGTTTTGATTTCAGAAGTGATCATTTCTCTCCATCATTGCCTCTCAGGAAAGCTGCAGACCCCCTTTTCTGAGTTCACTGAGCATGAGACTTAAGGATAACATGTTAAAAGGCAGCTTCCCAGGCTCAAGGTTGATTTGAAGTCAGGACCCTGGCATCCCAGGTGATGGATGGGGTGTCTTAGGGACCACACTGTGAGAAACACTGCTATAGGGGAGATTTGTTTTTAATCTCTGGGTGACTTCCCTTTGTTCATCTGCTCTTCTGCCCCTTCTCCCCCTCCCACCCCAAGGGGGAATCAGTAGCCATTACTAAGAGGAAAATTTTCTTCGGTTGTGTTGTTCTAAGTAAGGAGACAAGGAAGTCAGCCCCCAGACGGGGAACGTGACTGCTTGCACGTGGGTGGTGATATTTCTGCTCGTCTCCTGGGGAGGCATATGTTCGTTTGGAGACCGTGAGACAGGCAGGAGGATCAGGTTGGGGTGCCATCCTCCTTGGGTGGGATCTGGGATGTCAGGTGGTCCAGGTAGAGATTCGGAGCTGATCACAGACAGCTGGGGAGAGATGGGCTGAGGGTAGCCAGGATTTGAGTAACTGGATGGAGATCTCTCGAATAAAGCTAATATTTTAAAGTTTGGTTTCACTAGTTAATTAGCTGTGCAGTTTTGGGTGAGATATTAAACTCTCTGAGTCTCAGATTCCTCCTTTTAAAATGGGGGAAGAAAATGGCATCTCTGCAGCAGGCTTGTGGTAACGATTAAAGATGAGTGTGTGAGGCACCTGGCCCAGTCCTTGGTGCACGGTAAACATTTGGTAAGCAGTTGAAGTCATTATAGGTGATTGCTAATGGGGTCCGAGCTCAGATGTTTCTTGAGGACCTTCTAGATGGGCTTCTGAAGTCGTGTGGAACCTCTGCATGTTCCATAGGAAACAGGGTGAGTGAGTAGGTGGACACATGTCTCCATTTGAAGCGGGTGGGGTGTGGCAGAAGAGCCAGAATTTGCTTTAGATTCTCAGAGGATGGGCTGTCATATACAATTCAGCAGGTTCTATACTGAACAAGGGGGCCCAGGTTGGGAGGAGGTGAGGTCAAGGGAGGCCAAACCCAGCCTTGCACTCGGGGCCAGCCCATCTGGAGAAGAGGCAATATTTCCTGATTCCCACAAAGCTGTGCTGTGCATGAGGTTAAGAATTTCTGAGTTGGAGGAAACTGGTTTCATCTCCCCTGATTCCCACTTCTTCTGATGATTTTCATTGTAGGTGTGGCCCCCAACCTCACCCTTCACCCCTGCTTCTAGTTCCTATTCCCATGGGAAAGAGCTGCTGAAATGGAAGGGGAGAAGCCACAGGACTAGGGAAGGGAAGGGAAGGATTTAAGTTGGAAGGAAACTAATTAGAAGTATAGGTTTGGCAGAGACCTTAATTACTGGGTAGTTCCTCATGCTGAATCCTCTTGATTGCTCTGGGGCAGCTTTCCCAGGAGGCCTGGCCCTCCACAACCACAAGAAGTAAGATAATGGTGGTTTGGGCCACTTAGATGAGGGCCTGCAGGTGGCAAGGCCAACTCTGTGTGTGTGTATGTGTGTTAAAATACACCTGTACCTGTGTGCGTGCATTCAATTCTTTGCAACCCTATGGACCATAGCCCACCAGGCTCCTCTGTCCATGGAATTCTCCAGGCAAGAATACTGGGGTGGGTTGCCATGCCCTCCTCCAGGGGATCTTCCCGACCGAGGGATCAAACCTGTGTCTCTTGCATTGGCGGGCGGGTTCTTTACCACTAGCACCACCTGAATAAAGCCCAGGGAGCTCAGCTGGGTGCTCTGTGATGACCTAGAGGGGTGGGCTTGGGATGGAGGGAGGTCCCCGAGGGAGGAGATGTATGTACACATACAGCTGATTCACTTCGGTGTAGAGCAGAAACTAACACGACACTGTAATGCAAGTATACTCCAATTAAAAGAAAAAAATACACCTAACATAAAATTTATCATCAGTGACACATATACATTCTCAGTTTTGTGCAACCATCACCACTGTCTACTCCAGAACATTCTCATCATGCCCAAAAAGGAGTCCCTGTACCTGTTTTCCCCTCCCCGCAACCCCTGGCAACCAGTCATCTGCTTTCCATCTCTAAGGATTTTTCTATTCTGGATGTTTCATTTACACAGGATCATACAGTATGTGGCCTTTTGTGGCTAGCTTATTTCACATGGCTTCATGTCAAGGGTCGTCTGTGTTGTCATGTATATCAATACTTTATTCCTTTGGATGACCGAATATTCCTTTTCATGGATACACATGGGCTTCTCTGGTGACTCAGATGGTAAAGAATCTGCCTGCAGTGCAGGAGACCCAGGTTCAGTCCCTGGGTCAGTAGGATCCCCTGGAGGAGGGAATGGCAACCCCCTCCAGTGTTCTTGCCTGGAGAATCCCATGGACAGAGGGGTGTTTGTTGGTCCATTCATCAGTTGACTGATACTTGGGTTGTTTCTACCAGTCTTCGATTGTAGATGCTGCTGCTGTGAACGTGTATACAAGTCTGTGTTTGAGCAGTTTTCAGTTCTCTTGATATACCCAGTTGTCCGCACATCTTTGATTCCTGACTTACTTTAAATCAGCCAACAGGAGGGACTTCTCTCTGGAAGAAGGGAGACAACAAGGGGACTGTGGCTGCCTTGTGGGTGGGAGGTGGAAGCAGAACACAGCCAGATGGCGTGCAGAGCGGGGCCCCGTGGCCATGTTACAGGGGAGGTGGAGACCATCTTTGCCATTTTGGCCCAGGTGCCCCCCCTCCCCTCTTTCAGCACCCCTACCTTCTGGGCTCAGCATCTGGGAGACCTCCCCAGGTACCTTCTGGAGGGCCCTGCATCTCCTGGACGGGGGCGACCTCAGAGCAGTCATGGCCCCTCCTTGGTCATCTGTCTTCAGATGGAAACTCGGGCTTCTTCTGACCCTACAGAGTTAGGCGAGTTCACTAGTCCTTCTAAAGAGAACAGCACCCGCAGCTGTGGAGACGGGACAGGCATCACTGGTGCTGTTTCACAGGCGGGACCCAGAGGCATGGAAGGTTCAGTTCACTCACCCCACCAGCACGGGAGAGGTCGTCTCACCGGAGTGTGAGAGTCAGCATCTTAACCCGCCGGCCTCCCCTGCAGGTCTGTGTTTGCCTTTTAAGTTGAGCAGTCCTAGAAATAGAAACCTCGGGGAAGTGGCTGTGAATGGTGACGTTCCATCTGCGGTGACGGTGGGGCAGAGGCCAGGTACGTGCCCCTGAACTTCACATCGTAGGAGGCAGAGGCTCTGTGAAGCTTGGTCTTGCTCAGCCTCGAATGGCTCCCCTTTCCTCTGGGAACCCCCATTTATTGAACACAGCTGGTGACAGGTACTGTCCTTGGTGGCTAGTGTGTTATTAATTTCCAGGGCGTCTTCCACAACCCGGCTAATATCATCACCCTCCATTTCACAGATGTGGCAACAGACAGCTGGTTGAGTCATTTCCCCAGGTCACGTGGCTGCTAAGAGGCTGAGTCAGGATGGTGAGCCAGAGGCCAGAGGACTGGTTTTCACTGTGCTTCTGGGTCCGTCTCTCCTCTGCAGTGTATTTCTGATGACATCCATCTCTGATACCTCTGAAAAATCTCTCATTATTTTACCAGGTTATTTAGATAAGCTTCTATCTGGCCTTTTCCTCATGGATTCTATAAGTTACCTGGGGTCAAGCAGAAGCAACCTGGTTCTACAAGGTTTCTCTCTTGGGACTTCCCTTGTGGTCTGGTTTTCAATACTCCGTGCTTTCAATGCAGCGGGGGTGGGTTCAATCCCTGGTCAGGGAACTAAGATCCCACGTGCTCTGGGGTGTGCCCCCCCAACAAAAGAACGTTTCTGTCCTCAACCAACCCTCTGACCTTCCTCCTCTTGTTTCACTCCCACCTCCACTCAGCCAAAATGTCCGCAAAACACAGTACTCATCATAGGGTTTGCATGTGTTTTGACCACCTTCCAATCTGGGAGGGGCTGAAGCAGTGTCTGGACACCCAGGTAAACATGCACAGCTGTTTGCTTGGGCTCAGTGGACATTTTCTGCTGAGGAGGAGGCCTCCTGGCTGCTGTCCAGCCCTGGGTGGTTCTTCTAGAAGCTAGTCTTCCGCATAGAGTCAGAGGTGCTGTGAGTTAACAGGTGTGGGAGTCGGAAGCCATTAGGGCATAGGGGAAGGCTTTTAATTAAACTGTGAACACTTGTAGTGAAACATACACCACCGCTCCATGGAGGGACACAGGGAGGCTGTGTTTACCCCAAGTCCCAGGAGTAACTACGATTGATCCCATCCCTCCGAGGGTGTGCAGGGCACTGCAGGAAGCAGAAGCATGAGGCTTTGCAGCTTCAGAGAAGCTGAGAGCAGTCTGGTAAATGAGTGTCTCTACTGCTCAATTTCAATCTCTTATTTTCCCAAACAGTGGTCATCAGTGACCAGAACCTGCCTCCTCGGGTATGGCCGGAGGATTCTGAGGGCACTTAAAAGCTGATGAGTTTTAATATTTCTGAACAGGATCCAGCTTTGCTGAGAAATTCACTGCACCTCTCCTTGTGCGGCTGGAATTCTGATTTTAGTCAACTTACTTTTTTCACAAGGAATATCAATTGTCTAAGAGGCTAACTTGAACCCTTTTTTCTTATTTTTCAATGTTTTATTTAGGTCACAACTTTTTTGTTCTGTGTGTGTATTAACAAAAATTTAGATGCAAGAGATAAGCAAAAAGAAAAGAATAAAAAATTCCTCATAATCCCACCACTACAAATCACCTCTGTTTATCCTTTGTGTCTTTATCTTGTTTTTTTGTTGTGTACTTTTTCTCTGACCTTTTTCATTTATTTATTTACTTTTAAAGAAAAATACTGTCATGCTTAGTTAGAAGAATTAAACCGCACATCAGTGCATACTGTGGAAAGGAAGAAGCCTGTTTCACCTCAGCTTCCCAGTTCTCTTTGCCATTTAGACGTTTGACTGGAAAAAACCAGCTAGATCTTCATTGATTCTATGCTTTATTATGGAAGGTTTTAACATCTCGGTCTGCCGAAACATGTGTTAATGACTTCTGGTCGGTTCCCACAGCAGTCCCTGGGCCTTGTCTGCTGCTGTATTTGGTGGTCCCGGAGAGTTTCAGATTCCAGTGACCCCCCACCCCCTCAGGCAGGTGCAGCGTCCCTGTGAGTGGTTTCCTTGGGGCCCAGGAGAGAAACCCCAGCATGTTCATTGAGCAGCATCTCCACCCGCCATCCTCCGGGGGGAGCTGTCCCTTCTGTGGTGGTTCTGAAAATCTAAGGGCTCCTCACCCCTCAAGCTCAGGCAACCCCCATAATCACACCTGTAGCCTGTTACCTCCCCCAGGGAGGCCTGTAGGCCACCACACCACCCCCCACCCCAACCAGCGTCGAGCCATTCTAGGGAGACTTCATCTGCCGCTCACTTCCCGGTTGAGAGACAGTTGCAAAAATGCCACATGGGTGTGACCTTCTCTTTCCTCCTCTACAGAAGCCTGGAATGGTCCCCCCTCCGCCGGGAGAGGAAAGCCAGACTGTTGTCCTTCCACCGGGCTGGCAAAGCTACTTGTCCCCTCAGGGCCGGCGCTACTATGTCAACACGGCCACCAATGGTGAGTCCTGCTCTGGGCAGCGTCCTACAGCAGCCCCGGGGTCCTGTCCGTCTGAAGGGGCGCCTCTCTCCACTTCCTGGGCTTTAGACCTTTCCTTTGAACTCTTCCCCAGAGGCTGCCAGATTTTTCCTTCCCCCAGGACTGGGTGGCAGGAGGTCGAACCAGGGTGGGGAAGGCTGTCCTTCAAGGTTGGGGGTCATCTTTGGAACCCGGCATCTTTGTGGAACCCAACGTCATGGTCTGGGACCATATTTTCCAAACTGGGATCTTGTAAGGATCTGTGGTCCACAGCTGGTTTAAATCAAATTAAACAGGTTAAGCCACTGCATGATTTCTGGGAGCTTGGAATGTGCTGATTGATACCCAAACGGGTTGCAAGAGTGGGGTTTTCCTGTGATTTCATCACAACATGGCTCTCTTCCCTGAAGTATCTCACTTGCTGGTATTTCTTAGGATGTTCTTTGGGAAAGGCTGGGGCTACTTATGGGTTTATTCTAACCAGTAAGAGAGGTCCATGTGCATTTCTGAGTTGAGTCGAGATCACTTCTCTTTGTCCCAATAGTTGTGGGCATCCTGAGCCTTCAGAATGACTCCAGGATCCCAGCTCATTGCCGTAGAGTGACCTGAAAGAAGGGTCGTAGAAGTGGTAGGAGCTATATAACAAGGTGGGCGGAGTGATGTATAGGTTGTCGTCTTGGACCAGGCAGAGCAAAGCCAGCCATCAGCTCTGTCTCTCAACCCCAGGGCAGTTGCTACAAGAAAACAGAGAGGATGGAAACCCAGAAAATTAGATTCGGTGGGAATCTGTGCTAAGGCAGAATGTGAAATCTTAACCTGAATCCACCTGTTGACACCTCACTTCCCTCATCTGTGCCTACCTGACTACGGCCACCTCCTCCCACCTGATGGGACCATGGATATGGTTTATGTTGATGAACCCGCAGTCGGGACCTAGTGAGAGAAGAGCCAGCTGCTGTTTCAAGGGAGCAACAGAGAAAGCAGCTGAAAACTGCCACTTGGGGTGGTTGGTTTGTTTACATCTCCTGGCAACCCGGCCTTCCGCTCAAGGGGATGTTCTAGTTGAAGATTTAACCGGGGTTTCTAGAAAAAGGGAAGTGGAACTCCTTCTGATCATTTTAATCAGAAAGAATCTTCCTCAAAATAAACATGTGAGCCGCTTTGTACTGTTATCAGATTATCAGACTTTGAAGTTTCGGAGGAGAGTGTGTTTATGTGCAGTTCCCCATCTGTAAAATACAGAAATTGAACCTTATGACCCTGAGATCATCAAGAATTTGGCTCCATCCTTGTCCTGAATTAACTCCCGTTGCAAAGGAGCAGAGGGGTAAAAGTAGCTTTCTAAAAATCTCAACTCATTTTTAAAAAGCAACCGTGTAACAAACGATCCACTGCTGACATATGCTCTCCTTCATGCAACTAGCCCTCTGTTTATTAGGGGGATGGTTAGGTCCCATTTTACCAGGCAGGGCAGACAGCTTTATTTCTGAAGCCCAGATGTCATGCCACTGGGTCCTGGAAGATAGTGATCACAAGAGATTCTAGACCAGGGGTCAAACTCTTTTTCTCTGATAGTCCAGGTGGTAGGTGTTTTAGGCTCTGAGGCCCATGGGGTCAATGTCACAGCTACTCAACTCTACCATTGTCATGGGAAAGCAGCCGTAGATGATGGTGAACCCACAGGGGCAGCTGTGTGCTGATAAAACTGTACTTAGACCCTGAAATGTGAATTTTCAATAGCTTGCATGTCATGAAATAGGCTTCTTTTGTCAACCATTTAAAAATATAAAAACTGATCTTAGCTAAGGAGTTCCCAAGCTGCATGATGACATAACATATATTGGCCCACAGGCCATACTGGCTGGTGACACCTCTCTGGGCTCTCTGTCATTCCCAGTAGGACCTGCCCTGCTCACCCCTCCCCACTCTCTCCTAAATGCTTGCAGTAATCCAATAATTACATTTATTATATACATATTACATGTCAAAATGTGTTAAATTAGCCATAAGTAATTTTATTTAACCTATTCAACAATTCAGGAAAACAGGGGCTTTCAATAGGGACAATCTTGTTCCCCAGAGAGCAAGTCTGGAAAGAATTTTGATTGTTCCAACTGGGGTATGTCCTGGCATCCAGTGAGTAGAGGCCAGGGATGCTGAAAAACCTCCTGCAATGTACATGCCAGTTTTATTCATTCATTGTTTAATTCATTTTTCATTTGTATGGTTGATTGAATTGTTCATGCAACAAGCATGTATTGGGCGTCACATATGTTCCAAGCAGAGTGTTGGATGCTGGGATATAAGAATAAAAAACAGCCTTGACTCTCAAAATGCTAATCTTCTTATAGTATTAACAGATTTTATTTAATTTATTTTTACTTTTTGGCTGTGCAGCTTGCAGGATCTTAATTCCCTGACTGGGGGCTTGAACCTGGGCCCTGGCAGTGAAAGCCCCGAGTTCCCTGGGCTGCCAGGGAATTCCCAGAAGCAGATTTTAAATGAATCGATATTTGATTACAGTTGTGAGCAGGGTTGTGAAGGAGAGGAGTCCATCGTGTTTTCAGAGCACGTCCCAAAGAGACCCTGGGAAGTCAGGGGAAGCTTCCTGGAGGAGGTGGTACCCTTCAGCTGAGATGGGAAGCATGATGACAACATAGCCATGTTTGGAGGGATCGTGCAGACCCTCAGGGTCATGTTAAAAGTTGTGCTCTTTAGTTTTAAGGGACTGGGAAGACCAGATGTCTGTCTAATTCTCTCTGGGACCTCAGCCCTGTTTTGTCTGGCTGCTGGACTGTTTGGTAAAGTTTTGAATCTGACCTCCTTTTCTGCAGGAAGGTACTGAAAGCAGCCTCTTGGTCTTCTCACACCAACGTTTATCTGATCCCCTGACTCCTGGAGGCACCTGTGTCTCCTCACGGCCAAACAGGCTACACCCACCTTTCTGCCCCAACTCTTGGATCTCTGCTGGCATGTTACTCAGGCCAGAGCCAGGCACCACTGCCACGGAAGCAGAGCCCCTGTGCTCAGCCGCCACGAGCCATTTCCCTCTTCTTCTTCCTGTCTCTCTTCCTTTGCTCCAAGCTCTCCTAGTCCCTGTAATCCCTAATCACTTCTTTCCCAGGGGGTGCTGGGGTACAATAGACATGCTGTCCCTGTTTTTACACCACATACAAATGTAAGGAGTTTAAAGCCCAATTTACATTTGTATTGCCTTGCTCTGGCTAATCTGGTTATTTTCAAATCCATTTAGGATTTTCCTGCCTGGGAATTGTCACAGGGCTGGCTACCGTGCCATGCTGGGCTATGGGGATACAAAATCATAGCAGAGGCCGTCTTTGCCTTCAAAGATGGAAGGTCTGATGAAAGCAGAGAAACCTGGAAACCAATAAGTGTTGTGGGTGTTAGCATAGAAATCTGGGGGCTCATTGAAGGGAGCCACCAGCTTTATCTGGGCATCAGACCAGTCTTTGAAAGGACAGTGGTACTTGACTTAGGTGTTCCTAGCTGTGGTGTCAGCTGGGGGAAGGCTGATGTGTTGGAGCAGAGAGAGAGGGACTTGAAAGTCTGATTCACTAAAGACCTCCTCTGGGTAAGGAGGAGTTGGGACTTGGCCCTGTGGGCATGGCAAGCGATGGAAGGATTCAGAGCGCTGGCTTGACATCTCCGAATGTTGTGGAAGGCTTGCTTGTGCTGCAGAGTGAGGGGTCAGAGGATGGCAAGCAGAGACCTGGCAGACTCGATGAGAAGTAACGAGGTCAGCTCCACGGCAGCAGCTGTGGCTGGAGAAGAGGAGGTGGGATATGTCAGGCGGGATGTGGCAGGTCCAGGAAGGTAGAACTCACAGGTTCATTTTCTGCCTTATATGCTGGAGCCGTGTGGTGAGAACAGGGGATTCAAGAGAGGAATGGCCTTGGAGGAAAGATGTTGAAGCCCTGTTGAGTGTGCAGTTCCCCGGGGAACATTCAGGGAGAGATGGCCAGCGCATGTTGGATAGATGGGTCATGACTCAGGGGTCATCTGGGCTAAAGATGCAACTCTGGGGAGTCTTGTGGGTGCACAGCATGGCGGGCAGAGAGCAGGATGGATTTCACCCCTAATTGCCCCTTGGCCTGACCTTGTTTTTCTGGAACCAACCTGCACAAGCATGGGTGAAGCCCAGAATTTGCATTTCATCAGCAAAGAACTGACATCAGGAGTTCCCTCCTAGGACAGGCCTCCAGGAGAAAGAGAGCCCTGAAGAACCATGCTTAAGGGAGGGACAGAGTGGGCTTGGAAAGAATTGTTAGAGATGAGAGGCATCCTTGAAAAGGCAATGTCATGAAAGGATTGTCAAGACAGACTGAAATACAGATCAGATTTATGGTGGAGGGATATTTTAAATCCTTAGAGAAAGCACAAACTATTTAATAAATGGTGTTGGGCCAGATGGCTAACTTTTGATGGGTAAGTTAATGCTCTTGTTTTCATGTAAACAAACTCAGCTTAAACTTGGGTTTCCCTGGTGGCTCATTTGGTAAAGAATCTGCTTGCAATGCAAGAAACCCAGGTTGATGGATACCTGGGTTGGAAAGATCCCCTAGAGGAAGGCATGGCAGCCCATTCCAGTGTTCTTACCTGGGAAGTCCCATGGACAGAGGAGCCTGGCAGGCTATAGTCCATGAGGTTGCAAGAACAACTTAGTGACTAAACCACGAGCAAACCCAGCAAGACCATCAGAGCGTGAGACTTAGGGAAGCCCCCATCTCCCCTCATCTTGTCACAGTTCATGGCTCCCAAGAGCATTTTGTCAAGCTGGGTGGTCCTGTGCTCAGGCCCAGGAACCCTGGGGGTTCTGGTATCAGGAAGCTGTTCAGGCTATGCTGTTCTGGAAAGTGCTCCATTCCACCTAGAGTTGACTCAGTTGCCAAAAATGAGGGTTGTGTTTAATTTCTGGATTTTGACTTGTTAATAACTAGCCTGTTCAAGAATCTAAACTAGTGTGAAGGGAGACCTCTTATTTGCATAACAGATAGTTGCATTTCAAGAAATACAGCACAAAGTTGTTTTGTTCCGTGAATAATTGGAAGGCCAGATATGCATGTTTAATCTCTTCACAGTGATACAGTCATAGGTATTCAGGTCTTCTTTTTGCAGAGATGCTGACTTTTCAGATATTGTGTGGGATACATTTTACCATTTGGATTTTGAAGGGGTATTTCCAGCCAGTAACGAAGGCCAAGGGCTTCCCCAATGCCTCAGCAGTAAAGAATCTGACAGCAGTCCAGGAGATGCAGGTTCAATCCCTGAGTCGGAAGATCCCCTGGAGGAAGGCATGATAACCCACTCTAGTATCCTTGCCAGGAAAATCCCATGGACAGAGAAACCTGGTGGGCTATGGCCCAAGGGGTCGCAACGAGTTGGACACAACTGAAGTGACTTAGCACACATGCATGCAATGAAGGCCGAGACTAGTTTTGCTTAGTGTAGGTCAGTATCTGACTTCTTATTTCTGTATACTCTAAATCTGATAGTTACACTCTTCTGTTGTCCTTCATTTCTAAAAAAAAAAAAGATCTTTTGGGCGGGTGGCACCTTAGCCCTGTTTCTCTAGAAAGCAGAGCCTGAGGCAAGGATTAAGTATTAACACCTTATTTAGGAGGTATAAGCCCAAAGGTGAGGTGGGTGAGAAGGGGAAGGGAGGCAAAAGAAGATGCCCTGTGATGCTGGCTTCCCTCTTAGCTCAGATGGTTAAGAATCTGTGTGCAATGCAGGAGACCTGGGTTTGAGCCCTGGGTTGGGAAGATCCCCTGGAGAAGGGACTAGCTACCCACTCCAGAATTCTTGCCCAGAGAACTCCATGGACAGACCATGGGATCACACAGAGTCAGACACGACTGAGCAGCTAAGCTAACACTTTTCACTTTCAAGGCCAAAGTGGTGAGGATGGGCGAGAAGGGGAAGAGAGGCAAAGGAAGATGCCCCATGTGATGCTGGCTACCCTTAACATTGAACTGACAGTGAACTGGTTGCTTAGCAGGTATGTTCATGTCTCTGGAAGGTTTGCAGAGAGGAGCCCTGCCTTTGAGTAGTCCACGGGAGAGCAAGGGGTTTTATCTCTGCACCTTCTTCTTAGCTCCTGTTCCCCGTGGGCCATCCTTCTCCACTTGGGAGAGCTATTTCCGCCCCTTCCCCCTACTTTGGGGTTATGTCATCTGTCCTCCAGCAGCCTCTCAGAAAGCTTCATTCCACCCCCATGGAGTGGTGCTTCTGCTAAGCCCAAGGCGGATAGTCAGGTCTAACCACAATAAGAGGAGACAGTTAATGGCAATATGAGGAAGAGCTCCATGTCAGTCCCAACCTGGAGGCTCCTTCATCATTACCCATCTCTCCACTGTCAGACCTGGATGACTTGATATTTTAGTCTTTCTGTGACCAATGACTTTTACTCCACAGTCATCCTAGGGGGATCCTTCCAAATCACTGGACACAGTGGCTGGCAACCTATAGCCCTTGTACAGCTTGTACAGGCAATCCACAGGGCTTGTACAGCTTGCAGCTTTTTTTGTTAAAGTTTTACTGGAACACAGCTGTGCTCCCTATTGTCTTATTGCCTAAGGCTGTTTGTTATTACCTGAAGACGGCAGAGTTGAGTATGGACCATATAGCTCACAAAACCAAAAATATTTACTTTCCGGCCTTTAAAAGAAAACGTTTGAGATTCCCCAGCCTAACAAAAAGAGCCCATTCATTTTACACAAGAGGAAGCGGGTCCCCCTTGGGGTAGAGGGACTTGGTCATAGTTACCTGGCCAACCTATGCCTACGTCTTCTGTCTTGAAGTCTTTTCCTTTTTGCCTCAATATCCAAGAGAATGAACATGGGCAGTGGTGACTTAATTTGCAAAAAGGACAACTGAGTTCATGAATTAGTAGAAAAACAATCTGAAATAACTTTTATTTTTAAGAGAAATGCCACTGTATTTTGAGAGCGTCAGTTGAAACCCAAGAGAGCTGGGAGTTGTTTTTAAGCTCTTTTGACAAAGAATTCATATGTATAAACATTTTATTATGTTTGCAAGCCCAGCTTGGAGGATTAAACCAGGATTTGAGCTTTTGGATTCATTTGCCAAATAGTCGGCACTTTTCTTGATTTCTGGTTTTAATTTTTCTTTAAATGAGTAGATTCCCACTTAACTTTATTACACCAGGAGCTAATGTGAGTTTCCGGATCAGTTTTCCAGTAGAACACTTTTAAAAAGCATTCTTTGAGCTTTTCCTTGTTACAAATAATTGGGTACTTTTCTAACTCCCCAGAGAGAGCAACCCTGATAATTCTCAGTTAATAAAAGTTGCCCAAAGAAACTTCTGCACCCGAAAACATTAGTCTGTTTTCATCTGTCCATCTGTGTTGAACAAATGTGAGATTAAAAAGATGCTTTTATTTGGCACATTCAGTTGATTGAATTAGTTCTGTGTGTGTTTTCCTGTTTTTTATTTTGGCTGTATAATTTTTCTCTAACAGACCCTCTCTCAATGGAAGAGTTGTTATTGTTCAGTCGCTCAGTCGTGTCTGACTCTGACCCCACGGGCTGCAGCACGCCTGGCTTCCCTGTCCTCCACCATCTCCTGGAGTTTGCTCAAGTTCATGTCCATTGAGTTGGTGATGCTATCTAACCATCTCATGCTCTGCCTCCCTCTTCTCCTGCCTTCAGTCTTTCCCAGTGTCAGGGTCTTTTCCGATAAGTCAGCTCTTCACATCAGGTGGCCAAAGTATTGGAGCTTCAGCCTCAGTCCTTCCAGTGAATATTCAGGCTTGATTTCCTTTAGGATTGACTGGTTTGATAAAGGCTGTTGATCAAGACTGTAAATGTTACTATTAATCTATTTCTGTGGGGGTTGTGTTTTTTCCTTTCCAAGAATTCATTTTAATTTGTAATGTTAATATAACACTTTATTATACAACACATCTTATTTCTCAGCAGTTTTTCATACCAGTAATCTCTTAGAATTTTGGCAAATGCCAAGTGGGTTAGATAGTCGTTCACACTGCCAGTAAGTTGAAGTCCCATAAAAATCAAAAGACAAAGGAGACGGGAAGACAAAATGTTACTTTGAAGATGTTGACTTACTGGCTGTTAGGTGGAACCACAAATTAGCAGCAAATGGTTCAGGTAGGAAATAAAAAAGAATGTGTAGCACATGACCCAGCAATTCCACACCTAGATACCTATCCAAGAGAGCTGAAAACATGTCCACACAAAAACTTATACATGAATGTTCATACCAGCATTATTCATAATGGCCAGAAACAACCCAAATAATATCCAGAATAAAAAAGATCTGGTCTTATCCTTGCACGGATAAGTTACTCAGCTGTAAAAAAGGGATGCAGTACCAGTGGGTATATGCCCTATGCATGGGTAAACCTTGAAAGTATCATTGTATCACAATAAAAACAGGTGTATTGAGGAGGGGACGAGTAGGTAACTTTCCTGATGTCCTTCCAAAATAAGTCCTTAGATGCCCCAGTTGAACATTCCCTCTGCCTGATTCCCAGACTTTGGCGGACACAGAATCATAGAGGGAATTTGTCTGGAAATGTCAATACATCGGTCCTGCTGCCGACCTACGGACTTGGAATCTATTATTTGGAAAGAGTGAAAATTTCTGCTTATTATATTTTTAAGTGTTTTCTTGTAGTCACCACCTCTTTTTGGCTTGTACGGTGACAACCAGATTGATGACAGCGTGGGCAGTGGATCAGATATTCTAAACCTGGGGAGTCCATCTATTTATTTATGTACTTGTGTTTTTTTAATAAATTTATTTATTTTTGGCTGTGCTGCGTCTTCGTTGCCATGCGAGCTTTTCTCTGTTGCAGCGAGTAGGGGGGTGACTCTCTCGTTGTACACGTGGGCCTCTCGTTGTCATTGTTTCTCTCGTGTTGGAGCACAGAGTCCCAGGCACAGGGCTTCTGTAGTTGCAGTCTGTGTTCTCAGTCGTTGCGGCATGGGCCTAGCCACTCCATGGCATGTGAGACCTCCCTGGACCAGGGATCAAACCCATGTCCCCTGCATTGGCAGGCGAATTATTATCCACTGGGCCACCAGGGAAGTCCTGCGGAGTCAGTTTAAATCCAATTTTCTCTTTCAGAAATTCATTGAGAAAATACGGCTTTGTTCAAACAAGCAAACATGTGTTGTAGTCCCAAGGTTGAAGGTTATATAAGTATAAACTATTGTAATTAAAGTAGAATCTCATGGAAAAGCTACTTGAAGACAACTCAGTTTTATAGTGACAGGGTACTAAATGAGTATAAAACTACCAGGAAAGGCCCTTTACTGGCTAGTGTCTATATCCTTATGTGTTGTCAGGGTAGCAAACTTGAGGCTCTTTCTAGCCTTTACAATTATCCTCAGAACAGAATGTAGTGGCAGGTCTTATAATTTCAAAGCTTTTGAGTCACTAGCTCAGAAATAATTTTTTTTTTTTGAATCTCTGTGTTTTTGTCATTTAAGAAAACAACAACAACAACAAGACCCATGGGCTCTAGTTCCAACTTTGTTTCTAGCTGCAACTAAGTCAGAGAATTTGGGGCTTCTATTTTCATTTTCCCATTCTGTGTAGCACTCTGACATCTAGACAGAATGAACACCATCCTTGCCTTCAAGGAGGTGCAGCTCTATGATGACTCCATTCCTAGGGCAGAGGTGTCGTAGTGCCTCTGGGTGTGGTGGCGGGCGGTAAGACAAGGTCAGAACCTCGCCTCCATCCCGATGAGCTGTTCTGCAGAGATTCAGGTAGACTCGATGTCTCACAGTGGGTTGTCTTGAGGCCAGAGGCTGTCCACAGAAGCATTTCATTCTGTATGCACCACCCTTAAAGATGTTGAATGAACTGCCAACATTGAACAATTGGGAGGTTTTTCATAAGCACCCAGATACTTGTCTTTTTTTGAAAAATCATGAGGATTTTCAACCCACCTTCCTGCCTGAACACAACTGGGTGGATCTGAGCAGGTCACCCATCACTCCTGATTTTTCTTAGACTCAAGAGTCTGCTTCCTTCAAGCATCTTATGTGTCCAGTGCTTGTGTGGGCTTGAGTTTTGACCTAAGTTTGGACGTAGCCTCATGGATTCACAATGAGTATTGCAGGGGAGAACTGGTATTAGACATAAAGTCAGGAAGTTATAAATACAGTTGGAAATCAGAGATTATGAAAGAGGACCAGGCAAGAGATTAAAGAATCTGGAAAGAAAAGAGTGGTCCACTCCCACAAGGAACTGTCAGACTCATCCCACACTCTGTCTTATACCTGGAGCTTTTGTGCGCACCTGACATGTTAGTGCAGGAAGCATTGCCTTCGGGGTCATCCGTAAGGCCCATGTGTGTATGTTGGGGGGGTAAGGTGGGAGCATGTGGCTGCAGCAGGAAGTTGGAGTACACAGGGCGGGGCAGTCTGGACACAGATAGCCATCGATACTCTTTAAAGGTTAGGTCCCTTGGAGTCAGTGGGATTCTTGGCAAAAATGGAAATTATCCATCGCTTATCTCTGATGAGCAAGTGGGCCAGGACCACGTGGATTGGTTATCAAGCCACAAGTGTTTGTTCAGTGCCTCCTCTGTGCCCATCTCCAATTATGCACTTGGACCGCTCCTTGCAGGGGCGGTGTGGGCGAACACAATGCAAAGGACTTCGTGAGCGCTTCTAGAAGGTGGAGATGAGATCATTGAAGGAGACTTTCCTCCTGGGTTGCAGCCCATTCTCTCTCCTGCCTAAGTAGACCCCTGAAGGCCCCTTCCAACTCTGAAATCCTATGCAACCAGGAATCGCCAAACCGTTGTGTTCATCACCCCCCTGAAATTTGGGGATGCGCCTCTGTATGGAGAGTTGGTATGGCTCCCGGCAATCAGACCTTCATCACTGGAGGAAGATCTTGGAGTTTGGGAATAGCTTCTTGTTGTTTCGGTCCAAGTTGGGCTCCAGAGTAGGCAATGCTCTTTCAGGAGGCGTGGGAGGAGAATAGGCTGAGAAGTTAGTCGAGCGGGATGAGTGTTGTTTGCCCGTGCTCTCCAGGAGCGGGGTGCTGGGCTGGGCGTGAGCTCTGGGGGCCTCCACTGAAGGATCTTGCTGTCCTTGGACAGATCATGGGTTGGGCCTTGCCCCTAGCGGGCCTCCTGGACATTCCTGTCAAATGAGATGCTGCCCTCCTGCCGGCTGTGGTTACTGCCTATCTATGCGTCCAGCCTGGCATAACATCCCGCCTTCCTCAGTTCCTGTGCAGAGGTGGTCTTGTGTTCCGGGGAGCCTTCTGGAGCTGAGATGCACAATTGGAGCTTGAACGAGGCCTGGTCTTTTTTGTATGGTGCAAGAAGCATCCAAGAATGCCAGGCCCCATGATCTGTGCCATGGAAGGAGGTGTGTGCTAGGCAGGAGTCAAAGACCCCATCCCCTCCTCCCTCTCTGTTTCTCCCTCCTCCTCCTCGTTTTCTCGCCCCCTCCACCCCGTTCCTCCCTCCTCATCCCCTGCTACAGATAAAGACTTCAGTTGCTTTCAGCTGCTGCTGTATAGAATTCACATGTGCTAATGGCGGAGACGCTGCAGGAAAAGGTACAGATTGGACAGAGCAGGGCAGCCTTGGGAAGCAGGAGGGAAGGGGCCAAGGAGCACACAGCACTTCTGGATACAGTATCGCACCCAGCTGGCTCAACTCTTTGATGAATAGGAAGCATGAATTCCTATTGCATGCTCAGTTGCATCCAACTCTGCGACCCCGTGGACAGCAGCACATCAGGCTCCTCTGTCTGTGGGCTTTCTCAGGCAAGAATACTGGAGTGGGTTGCCGTTTCTTCCTCTAGGGTATCTTCCTGACCCAGGGGTCAAACCCATGTCTCCTGCATTGGTAGGCAGATTCTTGACCACTGAGCCACCAGGGAAGCCTCACCCCCGCCAGGTGTGCAAGTGCAAAGCCACAGCAGTGAGGCTCACTTTTTCTCTGAATTTCTCAGGCCAACTACACTATTTGTTGTGGTTTTCAGCAACATACTTGTTTGGGGGGGAAAGGGTAAGCAGTGGATGCTTTCAAGTCAGAAGTAATTCGTGGGTTGGCTTGATTGTTGTACTTTTCAAAACAGGTTTTTTGGGGTTCCCCCCCCCACAGCTTTATCTGCAACCCCTGTAGATAGAGTGTGAACTGTGGCAAAGAACTCTGTTCTTGCTTGTCTTAGTCTACATCTGTGATTCTCAAAGTGGAGTCCCCGGACCGGCAGCATCAGCATTACCTGGGAATTTGTTAGAAACGCAGTGTCTCAGGCCTCCCCCCAGCCCCGCTGAATCAGACCTTCTGGGGCGGCCCTGTGATCTCGGGCTTAACCAGCCCTCCAGGTGATGCTCAGATCATCTAAAGTTGGAGGAGCCTGCCCCTTTCCCCAGCGTTTTAGCATCTCCCTTATTGGATGAGGAAACTCCCCTGGTAGCTCCTGCCAATGCAGAAGACACGGGTTCGATCCCTGGGTCCGGAAGATCCCTTGGAGGAGGGCATGGCAACCCACTCCCGTATTTTTGCCTGGAGAATCCCATGGACAGAGGAGCCTGGTGGGCTACAGTCCAGGGGCTGCACAGAGCTGGACGCAATTCAGTGACTAAACAACAATAACTAGATGTGCCTTTTAAGCCTTCTTTGCAGAGAGGGTTTTTTGTTGTGTGTGTGTGTGTGTGTGTGTTTTAACCTCATGCAATTTCCTGAGGAATCTTGTTTCATTCAACTGCCCATTTCTTCCTCATTTAGTTTGTGTCATCCTCTCTACCCTGAAAGCCCTTTCTTGATGTTTGAGAAGACTCATTTCGCCCAGAATTTCTATACCTATTGTGCAGTGTTGGTTCATGATAAGGACCATGCACCCGAAGGTGCTTTGGGGCTGTTTGTGCCTTGGGGGCTGGCCCGCCTTTCCCAGGACCCCAGCAGCCTTGGAAGTGTCTTTGTGGCTACACCTCATGGAGACGATTGCTGATTCCTTTTTCCCAAAATAACCAGAGCTCTTTCTGACAGTTTCTTCCAGCTTGCGAAAAGCAACACTCTCAGTGGTTCTGAGCATTATTTATAAAATGTAAAGTCACACCTTTTACTGAAAAGTCTTCTAAATCAGCATTAGCAAAGCAGAGCAAGGGGAGTCCATAGATGTTGAGTTTCTCAGAAAACAAAGCAAAAAGATGATGTTTCAGTGGAAAATACCAGTTTGTGGGTAGAGAAGCTTCTGAAGAGTTGAATGGTGTGACTCCCTGCCCCCCCCCCACCGCCCCCCCACCAGAGAGATTATGGAAGCCCTACTTGAGGGTACCTTAAGACATCACAATTCAGCCTGGTCACAGAAGGAGTTTCCAGATGCGGATCTAATGGCCCTGGGACTGGTGTTGGTTGTTACAGGGCAGTGCCGTTTGGGAATTGTAGGTGGGCAGAGACTGTCTTGTATAGAAATAGAAGCCCACCCGAACAGTTTATGGGGGGGAAAAAAGACCTTTATTAGAAGGACATGGGGTAACTCACAAAAGCCCCCACTTAAGGACCAAAATATCAGCTGCATTGTTTGTCCTGGGTCTCTGGGATCTAATGATGCCCATTCCTGGGTTGATTTCATACATATTTTTCTCTGCAGACTTGCCTTTTCTCTTTAGCAGCCATTTAGCAGAAAAAGATCCAATGGGTGGGAAAAAAAATGTCTTAGACTACACTTCTCCAATTTTGACTGAGAGGAAGCATCTTTTCTTCCTTACGGGTCATTTGTAATTGCTTTCCTGTGACACACCTGTGTGTGTTCTGGGCTCTTTTTGGATTGGGCAGCTGGCTTGATTTGTGCTTCATAGTCTGAGAGGGGAATTGGTGCTCTCTCTGCTCTCCATATGGGTGTTTCAGAGGGTAAAGAATCTCCCTGCAATGCAGGAGATGAGGGTTCGATCCCTGGGTCAGGAAGATTTCCTGGAGGAGGACATAGCAACCCACTCCAGTATTCTTGCCTGGAGAATCCCATGAACAGCGGAGCCTGGTGGGCTACAGTCCATGGGGTCACAAAGAGTTGGACACGACTGAACAAGTAACACTTTGAATTTCACTTTCTACTCTCCATGGCCCTTCTTTGTTTCTGTCCCCTGTGTATCTTTTTATCTATACACACATATATGTACTTACTCATTTTTAAAATCAGCCACTGGCAGTGTAACTAGACTGACTTCTAACAGTGCTTTGAACTGAGTCTTCATTCATTCATCAAACATCTATTGACTGCCTGCATACCGGGGACCAGGGAAACAGCAACGCATTTGTTTGACACAGCCCCGGCCCTCAGAGCACACCTCTGGGTGGACTGGATTTGAAAGCAAGTGTTGCAGCTGAGCTAGGAAGAATTCATCCAGGTCCCCGAGGGCAGGGGCGACACTGTGAAGTCTCAGTGCCCCTTCCCAGCCTGGTGCCTGCTCACAGGGTTCAGAAAGCCTGAGGGATGCTGGTGGGGAGCACACAGGACCATGAGTGTCCCAGCCTGGCTGAGAATATCCCACTAGCCCTGACCTGCCAGCTCCATCCATGCCAAGCACCTGGGACCAGGATTGCGTAAAACTCATCTTTCCAGTTCAGACTTTGCCCCAGAAGCTTAAGATAAGGCTTCCTGAGGAAGGCCAGGCCCTGTTGGAGTGCTTCCTCCTGCAGCCTGCCCACAGGCTAGAACCTTCTGACACTGGGCTTCCTTCTCTACAATGCTTTCTCCCCTCTCCTCTCCATCGGCTCCTCTTCTAGGAAAAACCCTAAGGACTCAGTCGTGCTAAAGGGTTTGTGATGGTCTGTGTGATTCATAAGGCTCCCCCAGAAGCCAAAATAGATAATAAAGCCACAGGCCAAAGCAGAGGCTTTTGGGCACAGACGTTAAAATCCTGATATTTTTAGAACATCGGGGGGGACATGGCATTTCCGAGGGTTCCTTAAGTTACCCAACATTGCTGTCACACGTCTTGCTTCATGTTGTTTTTTTCAGTCACTGAGTCGTGTCCAACTCGTTTTGACCACATGGACTGCATCACGCCAGGCTTCCCTGTCCTTCACCATCTCCTGGAGCTTGCTCAAATTCATGTCCGTTGAGTCAGTGATGCCACCCAACCATCTCATCCTCTGGCACCCCCTTCTCCTCCTGCCCTCAATCTTTCCCAGCGTCGGGGTCTTTTCCAGTGAGTGTGCTCTTTGCATCAGGTGGCCAAAGTATTGGAGCTTCAGTATCAGTCCTTCCAATGAATATTCAGGGTTAATTTCCTTTAGGATTGACTGGTTTGATCTCCTTGCTGTCCAAGGGACTCTCAAGAGTCTTCTCTAGCATCACAGTTCAAAAGCATCAGTTCTTCAGCTCTCAGTCTTCTTCACGGTCCAACTCTCACATTTGTACATGACTACTAGAAAAATGGTAGCTTTGACTATATGGACCTTTGTGGGCAAAGTGATGTCTCTGCTTTTTAATACACTATCTAGGTTTGTCATAGCTTTTTTTAAAATCTTTTAATTTTGTGACTGCAGTCACGGTCTGCAGTGATCACGCCTGACCCCTCCCCTGGGGTTTGTGTCTCATCCCGGGGTACCTCCCAGTCTGTGGCTGGCTCCTGTCATGTTTTTACTATGGCCTCTACCCTGTTTTTCCCACATCTGATTAATCCCTGAAACTACTTGTTAAAATGCTAACTTCTGGGTTCCACCCAATATCTGCTAAACCAGAACCTTTGGGCACATGGTCTGGGAATCTGTGGCTTCAGCAGGTGGCCCCAGTGATCCTGATAAGAGGCCAAGTTTGGGAAACAAGCCCGGAGCTGTACCAAATCACTATGCTGAGGGCCTGGGTCCTGAGTGTCCAGGCTTTGACTTGAAGAGATTTCCTTTTCAGGACCCATCTACAGTTTTCTCAGCCACACAGCAGGGATCGTAATATCTGTGAGCTGGCAGTTGGTTGCCCACAGCTGTTGGTTCAGTGACCAGACACCCTTTTCCTTGTATGGCGTCAGCCCTCATCACTGCCAGCTCAAGTTCAGGGATTCCTGCTGTGTTTGCCCGAGTCCATGCTCTACGAGGAGGTTGGGGATCCTAAAAGGATTGAAGGACAGGCTCGGAGTATTCCAGGTGGGCCCCCCATCCCCTCCCACTAGAATTTCTCTGGCAGCTCCTGACCCCGCTCTTGCAGGACCGTGCCAGCTGGAGCCAGTCCAGAGCTTGGCTCAGCAGCACCAAAGGGCCAGGGCACTGCGGGGGCCACTGCTTCTTCCACTGGCCTCTGTATCACCTGTGAAGTGTGCATCAGGGCCGCTGCCCCGCCTGGATCACAGGGTTGCATAAGGAGCCTGTGGGCTGCCCCGTGGAGGCAAGTTTCTCTGGTTAACTCAGGGACCCCCTTCAGCTCTCTCTAACCCATCAGCATCACAGAGGGAGCCTGCCCTTGCTCTCCCGTTGGGAGATGTGCTCTGTGAATGAAGGTGGGTGGGGCAGAGTGGGGCGGGAGGAGCTGTCGGGGTAGAAGCTGGAGGCGGAGGGAGGGAAGGAAGGAAAGAACGGAGAGGGGTTTGTTTTATTCTTATCATTAACGTCTTGAGGGCTGCCTCTGTCTCGCAGACTCTGCTGCATATGCTCATTGGCTGCTCATCGCAGGACCACGAGGCTACAGTCGTGTTACCCCCACTTTGTGTGCTCAGTTGTGTCCAGGTCTTTGTGACCCCGTGAACTGTACCCCTCCAGGTTCCTCTGCCCATGGAGTTTTCCAGGCAAGAATACTGGAGGGGGTTGCCATTACCTTCTCCAGGGGATCTTCCCAACCCAGGAATCGAACCTGTGTTTCTTGCATCTCCTTGTATCTGCGTAGGCAGATTCTTTCCCACTAGCGCCACCTGGGAAGCCCTCACTGTACAGTGAGGAAACTAAGATTGAGGACTCAGTTACAAGGGGTAGACCTGGGATTCAAACCTCTGTCTGTGTGGTCCCTGAGCTCTTAGGAACACCTCTAGGTTGCCTTAGAATATTTGAGGGGTGTTTTTAAACACCCAGGTGTTGTTAGTGGTAAAGCACCTGCCTGCCAATGCAGGAGACGTAAGAAATGTGGGTTCGATCCCTGGGTCAGGAAGATCCCCTAAGGGAGGGCATGGCAACTCACTCCAGTATTCTTGCCTGGAGAATCCCATAGACAGAGGAGCCTGGAGGGCTACAGTCCATGGGGTGGAAAGAGTCTGACACAGCCAAAGCGACTTAACACAACACATTAAATACCCAGGCCAGGTTCCCTTCCATTTCTTTCCTTTTTTAAAACAACGAAGTCCTGGTAAACCCAGTTTTGTAGACATGTCCACTTCTCCTTCCAGTTCTGAAAGTTTTTTGGATGTACTTCATGGCTTGCAGGGAGAAGGCAATGGCACCCCACTCCAGCACTCTTGCCTGGAAAATCCCAGGGACGGAGGAGCTTTGGTGGGCTGCAGTCAATGGGGTCGAGAAGAGTCGAGCACGACTGAGTGACTTCACTTCCACTTTTCACTTTCACGCAGTGGAGAAGGAAATGGCACCCCACTCCAGTGTTCTTGCCTGGAGAATCCCAGGGACAGGGGAGCCTGGTGGGCGGCCGTCTATGGGGTCGCACAGAGTCGGACACGACTGAAGCGACTTAGCAGCAGCAGCAGCATGGCTTGCAGGATCTTAGTTCCCTGGAATCCAACCCCAGCCCCTGAAGTGCAAGTGCAGAATCCTAACCCCTGGACCGCCAGGAAATTCCCTGAGAGAGGTTGTTTGCGAGAAGCTTTTGTGTCCTTCTGTTTCCACATGTTCTGTCTCTCCCAAGGGCATCCATACTGTGTGTGAGCAGGACCCCAGAACCCATTTCTTCCTCAGCTGGTGAGAGTGAAAGTCGCTCAGACTTGTCAGCCTCTTTGCGACCCCATGGACTATACAGTCCATGGAATTCTCCAGGCCAGAATACTGGAGTGGGTAGCCATTCCCTTCTCCAGAGGATCTTCCCAATCCAGGGACTGAACCCAGGTCTCCAGCATTGCAGGCGGATTCTTTACCAACTGAGCTATCAGGGGTCTTCGGCTGGTACCTATGGTTATTTCACCTGATAGCCAGTGGGGGCAGCAGAAAGCTACTACCCCGCCAAGAAAATGAGTCAATCATGAGCCAGGAGTCTGCTGGTGTATGGGGCAGAGGGTGGGAGGTGGAGGGCGAGCAGGGAAGGGGCAAGGCTTACGGATCCACCGTAGGCCGATCACCAAGACCAGTGGCCTAGGTCCAGGGGCTCGCTGACTCTCCCAATACCTATCATGCATGCAGGAAGTGGCCTTAACAAGGGAGGTGAAGTTTAGAGGTGACTTTAACTCCTGCCTTGCTTTTTTTTTTTTTTTAATAATCATTGTAATAATAGTTATAATTATTTTAAGGAGGGGGTATCTGTGCTCTGAAACCAGATTTACATCACTTTCCACCTTTCAACTACATTCTCTTGTTAAAAGTTTTATTCTACACAGAGCAGCTGCTGTAATCCACTAATGGGGAAGTGGAAATTTCTGGCTTTTCACGTGATTGGCTAGAATAGCAACCTCCCTTGGTCTGATTTGATCCACGCTCAGCTGTCAGCTCATTTATGTGTGTCTGGATCCCCTGGTTTCAGCGGGAAAAGTTCAAGTTGAGTTAGAACTGCCTTTAGAAATAAAACATGTTTTCTCATGAATTGGATGGTCAGAAGTTTTTCAAGCGAGGGTCTCACTCCTTCCATTCTGTCTTCACTGATTCCCCCCTCCCCCCTGGGGCCTTTGCGACTTGCATGGGAGCAACTGTTAGGAGTCTGGATGGTCACCTGAAATGACCTAGAGCCTCAGAATGGAAGCCCAGAGGACGCAAGGGGGCCCCAATCCAGGGTAACTTGAGCCCCAAGCTGCCATTTCAGTTTTGCTTTGGTGCTTTGGCTCCATCACGGAGCCTGGTGTGCTGTAAATAGATTAGGGAGTCTCTTAGAGGAAAAGACCTGGGAATGGCTTCCTCCCTGTGGGTGGTGTGGTCATCTGGGGCAATTTTTCCTGCTGCGGATGAGATCATTCAGCTAGAGCCCCAGGGACTCTCTCCAGATGTCCACCCGGGCTGACCCCGTTCCTGCCCCAGGCTCGAAGTGGCTTTGTGTTTTGTGTTGACCCGAGCTGGCCAAGACCAGGAGGTGGACTGGGTGGGAACCTTAGGCACCTGCATTGTCCATGATGGAACCCTGGCAGAGGTCGGGCAGAGAGATTCAGTCCTTACAGGGATAAGGGTCTCCAGCCTCTGGGGGCCAGTGAGTGACCCAGGTCAGTGAGTGCAGGGCACGGGGCTTTCCTTCAGAATCCAGCATCTAGAGCGGGATTCTGACTGCAGGCAGCATCTTCCTGTGATTTCAGGACCGCCTCTTGCAGACGCCTGGAAGGGCTGCATGGAGGGAGATGCATTGTTGTTGGGACTTGACAAATGGACAGGATTCTGACACCCAGAGTTGGGGGCAGGAGGTGATTGGGGGTGTGTGAACAGCTACAGCAAAGACGTTCTGAGGCCAGTGAGTGTGTTACCTGGGCTGGAGCGAGGTCAGCGTGGATCCATTTGGTCAGACCAGGTGCCTGTGCTAGAGCCCTGCTGGCTGAGAAGTGGGGCAGTGGGTGGGGGTGGATGCAAAGTCTGGACTTTATCCTCTGTGCCTTGTTGGAAAGGGCTCCACAAGGGACTCTCCAGGTGAGCGCTGACCCCCAAGTGGGGAGACACGTTAGGGGTGAGATGGAATGAGGAATGTGATGGAGAGGGGTGCCTCTAGGCTCCAGGAACTGCTTGGAGGTGGTTGGGGGGACCCCAGAGGAGCTGGGGTGAAGCCATGAAGGTTGGTCCCCAGAGCCGCTGGGGCCCAGGTTGGAGGAGAGAGCCTGAGCTGGGTGCTGTGGGCGTTCGGGCAGCAGTGTGGTCAGGCCAATCCGGCAGTGGAAAGGAAGGTCTCTTTGGAAACAAGACTGAGGCTGCAGGCTACGTCTGGTCCCAAGGGGAACCCACCTCACGTTGTAGGGAGGCTGTTTTAACATCTGGATTTCCCCCGCATTTTCACATCCAGCCTCCATGATCTGTTTGCTTTACTCAGCTCTGATAAGGCACCTACTGTGTGCCCCTGTCATCCTGCTTCATGCTATTACAGCCTTGCTTAGGTGCCATCTTCATCCCCATTTTACAGGTGAGAAAAACAAAACACAGGTGGCTTCCAAAGGTCACAGGTCACAAGTGGCCAGGCCTAGACCACTTTGCACTGCCCTCGACCTCCAAGCAGGCTTGTGGTCTTCACATAGTCTCCAAGTCATGGTGCTCTCAGCTCCAGCCCAAGTGTCCATCCTCCTCCAGGAAGGCCACTGACCCTGCCCTCTGGTTGTCCCTCCTAGAAGACCCCTCTGCTCTCTCGTTCCTGGCCACATTCTCCCCGCAGCTTCCCTTGCTCACCCATTTTCTCTCCCTTAAGATGTGAAAGAGCCGTATCACCACCCAACTGCTAGAGCCATAAAACCCTAAAGTCCAAACAGTGGGTCTCAAGGTTTTGATCAAAGTCTGGGGCAAGATTCTTGGGACCTAAAAGACCAATCAGCCCAACCCTTTCATTTTAGGTAAATAATCAGAGGACTAGAGAGGTAGTGTGACTTGCCCAGGGCTGCCCAGCAGATGAGAGGCAGAACTGAGGCAAAAACCCCAGTTCTCTCAAATCGCAACTGAGAGAAGCCATTGGAAGGTTGTGCTTGTTTTTGTTTTTAATATTTGAAACAATTGAATTTTCAGTAATAGAATTTTGGATTCAATAATGTCATATCCATATATTGCATTAACTTTAACAATAACTTGTAAATGGGCATTTGGCATGAACATAGCAGCTGTCTTGGGTGGATGCCATTCTTGGTCTCATTTTACAGAGGAGGAAACTAAGGCACCAAGGGGACAATGAGCTTGGTCAAGATCAAACCTGCTGATGAGAGGCAGAGCTAGTTTAGACCCAGGCATTTGGCTCTAGACTCAACTGCTTTTACTTGGTGGCTCAGATGGTAAAGAATCTGCCTGCAATGCAGGAGACCCACGTTCAATCCCTGGGTCAGGAAGATCCCCTGGAAAAGGAAATAACAACCCACTCCAGTATTCTTGCCTAGGAACTCCCATGGATAGAGGAGCCCAGCAGGCTACAGCTCATGGAGGTCACAAAGAGTTGGACACAACTAAGCAACTAACAACCAACCACTGTGCTGTCAGCCCTTTTAATTGTTTTGGAAAGATACCCACAGAAGTCCAGCTCAGTAGTTGCAGAGCTCAGGGTTAACTGTAGCATGTGGGGATCTTAGTTCCTCGACCAGAGGTTGAACCCATGTCCCCTGCACTGGAAGGCAAAGTCTTAACCACTGGACCTCCAGGGAAGTCCCGAGAAGGCTCCCCCCCCGCCGTGACCCCCCAGTGGATAACTTAATGAGAAGTCTATGCTGGGGTCGCACAGAGTCAGACACAACTGAAGCAACTTAGCAGCAGCAGCAGCAGCAGCATGCTCACAGCTGTGAAATGGGTGAAGTAGCATTTGGGGGCTGATCGTATAGCTGCAATATTAGCTTTATTTCTGGCTGGGCATCGGAGGAGAGAGAAGTGTGTGATCAAACACAGCAGCTGTAATTCACACAAGGTGTGGAACTGGAGAAGCAGGAAGGGAGTCACCTTCCCAGGACATAGAACCCGGGTTTCTATCCAGACCCAGGGCTCCTTCCTCTGGGTTTTGGGGCTTCAGATGACAGTGGGCATTTGGGGAGTGATGCCCAGTTGGCAGTTGAGGTTCCAGGATAAGGAACTGAAGTGGAGATGCGTGAGGGGGGAAGGGAGTGGCATCGAGGACTGTTTCAGAGGGTCCCAACCAGATGGTCCCAGCTTCATGGAAAAGGGTCCCCAATAAAGAGAAGCTTTGTTGCCCTGGGGGGCAGGAGAGGCAATTATATGGGAGCAGAAGGCAGAATCGGGCTTCCTGGAGGCAAGAGAGGCAGGTGATCCAGTGCAGCTCTGTGACACTCAGAGCTTCTGCCCCGGGAAATTCTCAATACGATTTTCATTTTTCTTCTTTCTTTGACCAGAGACCACCTGGGAGCGTCCCAGCAGTTCTTCTGGGATTCCAGCCAGCCCTGGCCCTCACAGGAGCTCTCTGCCTCCAACAGGTACTGTCCGCACGCTGTCTCAGGGCATCGGGATGGACCACACTGACACGCACGTTCATGGGAGAGGCCCAGCCTCTGGAGCCTGGATCTGAAACCTGGCTGTGGATCTCACGGGCCAAACCCGGGAGGGGTCTCAAGGGCTCAGCGGTCCCGTAGGCTGTTGCCCTGTGGGATGGTTTCACTCTGGCAGTGCCAGCTGCAGCTCTGGTCTCTCTCCCTCCCCTCGGGTGCTTAGCGGAGGGGATGGCTGGGTGAGGTGAGGCAACAGGGCTCTTACGTGTCTGCCGTCGTGGGGACCTGAGCAGCGGCAGACTCGCTCCACGTGGTTTCAGGAGACATCAGGGGGTCGAAGTTAAGGAGGCAGATGTTTACTCCTAACAGGGCGTCTTTAGGTCTTCTCCACCACTGAGAAATCACAGTGTGATGCCAGCGCATTATTTAGTGAAGATTGCTGGGCTTCCCGTGGCACTCGTGGTAAAGAACCCACCTGCCAATGCAGGAGACGTAAGAGGCACAGGTTCAGTCCCTGGGTCTGGAAGATCCCCTGGAGAAGGGCATGGCAACCCACTCCAGTATTGTTGCCTGGAGAATCCTATGGACAGAGGAGCCTGGAGGGCTATAGTCCATGGGGTTGCAGACTCGGACATGACTGAGTGACTTAGCACGCACACACATAAAGATTACCATCAGCAGAATTCAGAACCAAAGTGGTGGCAGAATAGACCTGGAGAATCAACTGAGGCCTGAGAGAAGGGATGGGGGGCTGCTTTTCATGGAAAGTTCTTCTAGGATATTAAAATGTTTTTATTTATATTTTTGTGTATATGTGTGTGTATACATACACATACTTTTGTTTTTTTTTTACTTAAATTTAAGAAGGAATCCCCTGTGGGGCAGGTAAATGGGGCATTTCCTCCTGGTTTCCTGGGGGTGCAGCCAGGGCTACATTCTCAGACGGAGTCCCCGGAAATGGGGCCAGTTAGCCTTCCTAGTGGTCATATGACAGTAGGCATTTCCCGGCACGCTGCCTTGTCTTTTGTTGCTGTTCTTGTGTTTTCTTTTTAACAATAGAAATGCTGGTGTGAATCCTGTGAGGTGTGGCCCTCTACCCTGGCTGGCTCCAGGCCACCCAGACACTAGAGGGAAAACCCAGCTGTCTTTTCTGACCACAGGGCGGTACCTGGAGCAGAACAAGGATGTGACACAGGCAGGGAGAGGCTGGGGCATGTGAGCTGACAGGTGGTAGCCCTGTGCAGCCAGCTCCACGGGGCTGCTGGAGCCAGTTTGGAAAGCTTGCCCTTTAGGTCAGTGCAGTCAGCTCTCCGAAGCCTGCTGCCCCTGCCACCATCCCCAGAAGCATCCTGTCCCCTCTTTGCTGTGGACGGAGCCACCCCCCAGAAGGAGGGTTTCCGGGCTCTGAGGGGCCCAGAATGGCAGGAGAGGCTCAGATCCAGGGAGAACTGCCAGGGTGGACAGGGCATCAGACAGAGAGTGTGGCCCCCGACTTCCCTCCTTTGCCTCAACCCCCTGGGGCCCGGGGCACCTCCTTCCCATGTCTCTGGGATCCCAGGTCTCTGCCAGAAACGGCTTTGTAGTCGAATAGAGTTGGAAACCCTGCCTCCTTTCTCCACCTTTGGAGATCACACGTCAGCTTGGAGAATGCCTGGACTGGACCCCATTTAACACAGTGTTTCTGTCCTTGTGTGTGTTTGTCCACATCATACTTAAGCTTCTCTGGCTTCTCTTCTCTGACTCCATCCATGCTGCTGCTGCTGCTGCTAAGTCGCTTCAGTTGTGTCCGGCTCTGTGCGACTCCAGAGATGGCAGCCCACCAGGCTCCTCTGTCCCTGGGATTCTCCAGGCAAGAACCCTGGAGTGGGTTGCCATTTCCTTCTCCAATGCATGAAAGGAAAAGGGAAAGTGAAGTCATTCAGTCGTGTCCGACTCTTACAGACCCCACGGACTGCAGCCTACCAGGCTCCTCCGTCCATGGGATTTTCCAGGCAAGAGTACTGGAGTGGGGTGCCATTGCCTTCTCCGTCCATAGTGGTTCTCAACTCAGGGGTGATTTTGCCTTCCAGGGGACATTCTTGGATGTCACCAGTAGGGGGCGGTGCTACAGACATCTAATGGGGAGAGGCCAGGGATGCCGCTCAGCCTCTGACGGTACACAGGCCAGCACCGCCCCACCGCAAAGGGCTGTCCAGCCGTGCATGTCAGCAGTGCCCGGCTCGGAAGCTCTGTTCTAGAAGGACGCAGAACCTCAGCTCAGCACTACTCGGGGGTCAGACGATGGACCACAGTCTATGACAATGAGAAGCAGCCACAAAACACGCAGGACCCCAGCTCTGGATTCTCAGACCCACATTTTTGGGTTGGTTTTGTTCTGTTTTTAAGATTTATTTGAAGATAGCAGTTTTAATTAATTAATTAATTGTTTTGACCGTGGCATAAGGGATCCTCCTGACCAAGAATGAAACCTGCGCCCCCTGCAGCGGGAGTGTGGAATATTAACCACTAGACCACCAGAGGAGTCCTTAGACCCACGTTTTATTTCCCAGTTTTAATATCTTGGAAATCAATGATGTGTCCTAGTCTAATTGGAAGCATCCTTTTTTTTTTCTTTCTCACTAGTACTTAAAATAAATGTGCCTCTAACAACCAGTGACATCTTAGATTTGTGACATTGCAGCTCCTTAGATTGAGGCCTCAGGCACATCCCTGCTCCTTGTCAGGCCTCACTTTGCCCACTTATAAACGGGAGGAAGACGTGGCTGAGGTCCTGTCCAGGCCTCCATGGTTGTGATTTGTGGTCCTCTCTACCCTGGGGCGTGAACACACATGTCAACTCTCCCTCCGCCCTCTGGGGTGGAAGAGAAGAGAACCCATCAGTGAGGCTAAGGCAGGATCTGTGATACCCTGACATCTTCTTTTCTGGTTTTTAAATAGAATCTTGAAAAATAGAGCAATAGCTAGGTTGGTATTTCTCCCTACAGGGGAGCAGCTCTAGGATTTTTCCCAGCCATTCTTTCCTTCAATTTTATAAGCAGCTTTCAAGAGATTGAATTTTATTGCGGAGAGAGAAATAGACTTGATGAAGACATGAGGTTGCTTCAAAAGCTGACCATCCCCATCCTCGGGTTCCTGGGGCTGTGGGCGCCTCGCCTGGAGATCACTCAGGGCCCTGGATTGAAGCCCCTTTTGTTCTGCTCCTGCTTCTGCAGAGCAGCAGTGATGGAGTTGAAGCCTTTCCATTAAAAAAAATGTGCAGACGTTGTTCTCAGTACTGGGGGTACATCCTCAGGCAAGCCAGACTCCTGGGGTCCCTGGTCCCAGGAGCTACATTCTAATGGGAAAGTTGGATAAACAGGCAAACATGAACTTGATCAGATGTTCGTTGCATGGTCAGCGGGACAGAGCATGTGCCTGGGGCATCAGGGGCAGCCTCACTTTAGGCCAAGAAAGACAAGGAGGAGACGGTATGTGTGGAGGGTGGTGGTGGAGTGTTCTGGGCCAGGGGACAGCTGGTGCAAAGGCCCTGGGGTGGAAGTGATCTTGGCACATTTGTGAATGGAAAGCAGACCAGTGTGGCTGGAGGGTGGGGGACAAGAAGAAGGGTGGTAGGTGATGGGAGGAGGGGAGTCAGGGTCCAGAGGAAGGTATTGTTGGGATTTCCTTCTGAGTGTGAGGGTTGGGATAGGGGTGAAAAGCAGTGGAGGTGTCTTGTCTTTCTATGAAGCTACCTACTTGAAGCCACTGGGCAGCTCTTGGTTAGCAGTGATGGGGTTGGGGGTTACCTGCAATGTGGGTGGGGACATAAGGATGATGTGGAAGGAAAACATAACCATGTTTACTGACTACAAGCATCCCATGTGGTCATTCCTGAAGGTCATGGACAAACAGGCCAGGAAGAATATGGCTGGGAACCACAAGTGAACCCAGCCAAGCCAAGTTTAGATAATGCCCCTTCAAGGAGTCAGAGGGGTGGAGGCGACCTTGGGGCTCAGGCTTACTTTTTTTCTTTTGGCCACACCACTTGGCTTACAAGATCTTAAATCCTCGACCAGGGATTGAACCCATGCCCCCCTGCAGTGAAAGCCCAGAATCCTAACCACTGGCATTGCCAGGGAATTCCCTCAGGCTTACCCTTGAGTTGAACTTCTGAAGAGGGTTGGAAGGACCACTGTGGACAGGGCCAGTTTGTTCTTCTTAGTGCAGGCTTGTCAGATGCCTGGAGCACAGCCAGCCAGGTTATAGCCGGGGGGAGAGACCCGAAGCACACCCAGTACCTACCCCCCATCTGGACTCCATTCTTGGAATGTTGGGGGCTGCTTTGAGACAGCGCCGGACCCAGGACTTTCCCTGTGTGGCCTCCTCTCAGATCACAGTGGGGAGCTGTGTTTATTCAGTAACTTTATTAGAAGTATTTAATGCCAGGGTTTCCCTGTGGGGTCCAGGCAAGTCAGCTTGAAACCCCAACAGAATACCGAAGGCTCTGTTCAGTAACTACTGTATGTATGAAAAACCATCTTTGGGCTGGTTTAACATGCCATGCAGCAATAATGATTTGTATGGAGAGAAATAGTAATAGGCAGATGGAAAGAAAACACGAGTGAAAAATGAAGTTCTGGGAATTTCAGGTAAGAGTTGCTGGGTCCAGCGGATGCCAGCACAGACCAGTTCTGTCCTCTAGAACTTTCTGCACTAACGGAAATGTTCTGTCTCTACCCTGCCCAGTATGGTAGCCATTGACCACGTGCAGCTCCCGAATACTTGAAATGACTCTGCTCTGCCTGAAGAATGAAGTTTTCATTTTATTTAACTTAGTACTTTTCAAGTTTTAGAATAATTTTAGGCTTACAAAAGAAATTTGTGAAGACAGTACAGAGTTCTTACATAGCCTGTACTCAGTTTCCAGTAATGTTTTATGTATGTATTTATTTTTTGGCCACACCATGTGGCATGTGGGATCTTAGATCCCCAACCAGGGATGGAAGCCATGCACCCTGCATTGGAAGGCCGAGTCTTAACCACTGAACTTCTGGGGAAGTCCCTCCCCTAATGTCAATGTCACATTGCATAACCTCAGTCCATCTATCAAAACTAACAAATCAGTGTAGTACAGTATTATTAACTAGTCTGAATTTCATTTGATTTCACCAGCTTTTTCAGTGTTGTCCCCCTGTTCTGGGATCCCATCCTGGGTGCCACCCTGCATTTGGATTATATTTAAATTTAACATGTTAGAATTTGAATAGCCACCTGTGACTGGTGCCTGTCCTATCAGATGACAGAGCAGGCAGGCATGGAGAGTGAATTCCTTTCTGAGCTTCTAGGCCCGGACAGACATGGATTGAACTTGAACTGTGTTTCCCTTCCGGATGGAAGAAATCTCTCTCTTATTGAGCTGCCCTGGGAGTGGGGGTGTTGGGAAGCCTGGGTTCAGATACTGGCTTTGCCCTGCCTGGGGCTTGACTCTGCTGAGGGGTCATGCCTGGACAAGCAGCCTGCCTCCAGCAGCCGAGGAAAGCCAGATTGCAGGGGAGGGAGTGAGGTCTCTTGTTGATCAGGGAGAGCCTGCCTTTGAGTCTGGAGTACATGCAGACAGCTGTGCACTCCCCCACCTCCCCACCCCCCCCCACCNNNCCCCCATAAGCAGAGCGCCCCAGGAAAGGGGCTTCAGAACCCCAGGCCTCACCCCAACACATCTCCAGATCAGGAAGCCCCAGCCAGACCTTCCCTCTCACATAGTAGCAAACGGAGACCCTGGCCCGCTGCAGAATTACAAGCTGCCAGACCCAGAGGGCTTCCAAGGCTCTCAACTAGGAATCACTGTTGACCCCAGGGGAAGGCCATGGGCCTCCACCTGTTCCTTGAGAAACATGCTCCTGTTGGCGTTCCTTTCCTGGGGGCCCTTGCAAAGGCCTGTTGAACCTTTGATAACCAGGACAATAGACTCAAATTTCCAACCTTTCACATCCATAGACACATAGATTGTGAGTTCTCTTTGGGGGAATACAGTTTACATCTTAGACAACCAGGGAGGCAGTGGGGACTGGGTAGTCAAGACAGAAATATCGAGAACAGAAGGATTTCCAGACCAGAGTGCTGTAAATGTAAAACCTCTTCCCTAGGCAGACCTGGCCAGATGTGGCACACACAGGGCATAGTGAGGCAGCGAGGCAGGGATGGTACCCACCAATCTGACGCGGGTGTTTGCCTTGGTAACCTGACTTAAAACCTACTTTCCCACAGCCCCAGCTGCGTTTCCCAAAGTGGGTTCCATGGCAGCACCTCTGCTTTCCTGGCACCCCCCCCCATCCTGGTTCTTTGTCCTTGTAAGCTTGGGACTGCCATACTGCTGCCTTGATTGAGATTCACAGAGCACATCGGCATATTTTAAAAGGCCTACCATCAGATCCTGCCCTTCACTTTCGCTGCGGGTCACTTAAAGGAATGTCCTGCAGAACTGGTTGTCGTCACCTGCCTGGGGAGACACCCCGTTCCTCCAAGTTCAGATGTCGTAGGAGTTAGGCGAGAAGGATTTCCAGAACAGGGGCTTCCCAGATGTCTTTACATTGAAGAAAGAAGTTATTTATTCCAGAGAAAAGGGAGGTGAGCCACACCAGCAGGCAGGGCTGGCTTGTTTGGAAGAGTTAAGTCTTATCTTTAGGGTGTTTTAGAGAACAGGATCTGGGCGTTGGGGCTTGGAGGATAAACCATCTTACATGGCAAATTGGAGTTGGGGAATGGAGTCAGAGTTATAGGGAGGGAGGGAGTTATGGGCCGCAGACGATGGTGGCGATTCTCTTTTGCTCTTATTTCCGTTTCTTTATCCACCCCTCCACCAGCAAATGACTTCTCCTTTCTACAAATTATATGCCCCCTTCTCTCACTGTAGAGAGCCCTCTCCCACACCCTCTCTTTGTTTAACTTCTCATAAAGAGGAATGAAATGTGTGTGTGTGTGTGTTTCTATTTGTATTTGAAGTTACTAAAGTTACTAGGTAGAGCTTTCTGTTCCCTTTTCCTATCTTAAAAACAGCTGAATTTGGTATTTTATATATATTTTTTCTTGTATCCCCGACTGAATTATGGTCTTTATGGTTATGAGTGATCTTTGACTATATTGCATTTTTACCCCTGGGAGGCTGGAGGCCTCTAAAGCACCCACCTCTGGCCGTGTTCAGTTTTGACCTCACCCTCAGTAAGCCGGGGGGCCCAGCACCATGGGGGTGCCCATCAGGACCATCTCAGGCGAGCTGTAATGGTTCAGATCCCCAAGGATGACCGTGCGGGGACCGTTGGAATAAAATGCAGTGAGACAGGGTGTCAGAGAGGTGCTGTATGGGGAGAAATGGTTGAATGGAAAATTAGTTTTTCTTTCCCGGTAATTGTTTTGACATGAGTGGTAATTAGCCAATCGCTGACAGGCCAGAACTGAAGTGAGAACAAGGGGGTGGATTAAGGGCAAATGCCACTGCATTAGACGGTTCCTGGCTGCTGCTAGCGTGGGGGCCCCCGGTCCGGGGGAGGCTGCAGGCAGGACAGTGGCACGTTGAGGGTGCACGTCTGAGGGTGCTGTGGTGGGAGAAAGCGGGGATCAGAAAGACTCTGCCCTCAAGAAGATGGGGACCACCTTGGGTTACAAGGACCCAGTGGCATTAAAGGTAGTGACTGCTTCTAAACTAAGGCCTGCTCAGGTAGGAGCTTTCATATTTCATTTTCATAGTCAACTGAACTGTGGTTCCATTCTTGTTCTTGTCCTTGGTGGATTTAGGATCAGGGCAATGCTATCTTTGTAGAATAAACTGAGAAAGTCACCAGGTATATCTATACTGTGCGGTGTGGGCCTATATATTTCTTTCAAGGGTTTGAATGACATCTGGATCTGATGTCTTTTGACAGGGAGGTCCTTTTTCAAATGTTTTACTCATTTTGGTGTTTCTGGTATTCTTTGAAATCATTTTGATCATTTGAATCTTATGGAAAGTTTTGTATTTATTAGCATAGAAATAATAGATCAAATCTCTTGCATTAAAAAAGAAAAGTTTCTGTCTGTAGTCTAATTCCCAATTCTAAGCATTTGTGTCTTCTTTCACTCTCAAGTTAGGCTGATCTGCCTTTTTTATCTTTGTCATTCTCTACCCCTCAACCAGCCAGAGTTGCTAATGTTATCCTGTCTCCTCACTTATTAATTTTTCTTACCATATTTATATCCTTTTCCCATGTTTTCCTTGGATTAATTTTATTGGCTTTTAAATTTTTTTCTAAATTCTTGAGTTGAATGTTTAGTCCATTTATTTTTATTCTCTTGGCCTTGGTAATGCAATAATTAAGGCTATGAATTTTCCTCCAAATATAATTCAGGCCCTTTCCCATTTGTTTTGATATGTTCTTTTTCATTATTTTCAAAATATTGTGTAATTATAGTTTGAAATTGCTCTTTGACCTGAGATTAATTTTCAAGAGGGCCTTCTCTTAAATGTCCAAGCTTCTGGGGTCAGGGTAGGGGGAGAGATAGGGACCTTGACTATTTGTTCTTTCATTATTTCGATCTACTTTTATTGCTTTCCAGTCAAAGAATATGTCTTATGTTATTTATGCCTTTTGCAATTTATTGATACTTTATTTATGGCTTAAGTAGGCCCAACATTTTTAATGTACCATGGCTTCTCAGTAAAAAGAGATTATCTCTGTTTATAGGGTATGTTGTCTAATCCATCTAGTTCAATCAGCCTTTTAAATTAAATCACTGAGACATTCCACATCCTGACTTTTGTCCACGAAATCAGTCCTAGACTGAAAGCAGTATAAGGGTTCCTACTGTTGTCTTCAAATTCTCCAGCATTTGCGTTTTGTCCATTTCGGTGGCGGGCTCCTTGAGAAGCTAAGTTTCTTGAATGTTATGACTGCCTCATAAGTAGTATTTATCTATCCAGTCTAGTGTGCCGCCGCTGTCACGGCCTGTGCCAACCTGAGTAGGTTTTCCTCTGAGGCCTCAGAGTTCAGTGATGCTCTTGGGATCCTACTCCCCATGCCTGCCTTTTACCTAGGGGACTCTTGGATAGAATCAGCAGCTTCCTGAGGGCCCCGAGTGTAGACCAGGAGCAGGTTGGCCACGTGAAACTAACTTGCTGTTTCCTCTTGTGTCCTAAGCCACTGCCCTGGGCCCCAGCTGTGTGGCCAGCGCTTTGTTGTCCTGGTGTGTCCGTGCCCACCCTTCTTCTAGAGTACCCGGCCAGCTATCGGATTGGGAGAGACCCAGTTATCCCAGGAATCTGCTGAGTGCACCTCTGCTCACAGGTGCCCTGAATTTTTCCCTGCAGTTGGTAGAGAATGGGGGACACACCCCCAGGATGAAAAGGGCTCTCCATGGCATGCCCTTCACACCCCATTGCTTGCCCCTGGCCCTTGCCCTAAGAATGGGAAATGGTAATAACTGTAGTCCATCCTCCTCTACCTCCTACCCCTCTGTTGGGTTCTGGAAGCAAGACCCACGAGCGGACATCAGTGTGTCCACCTTTCTTCAGGCTGACCTGCAGTGTATGTGTTGTAGCAAATCCTCCAAAGCCTGGGGTGTGAGGAAGATGGCTTTCCAGAGATTATATAAGCTTGAGGCTCAAGGCCACTAGATTAAGGAACTTCGTGAAAAGAGAATTCATCCATTGTCTTTTCATGAAGTGCTTTATAATTTAACGGATCCCTTCTGCAGGGGTGGATTTTCATCCCAACAGAGTGGGTTTGGAGACTAGGTATAAGTGTTCCCATTTTGCAGATGCAGAAGCTGAGGCTTCAATAACTGTATCCATGAGAGGACAGGGCCGCCTCTGGGAACTGAGGATGCATGGGCCTCAGTGTGTATGTGTGATGTCAGGACCAGCCAGCAGTGTTGGGGGCTTCAAATAGGCCCCCCTGGGAGCTTTGAGGCCATAGAAATTGGCAAATACTACAGACCAGGGCTCCCTATCCTCCTTTGAAGAGCAGGAATATCAGCTCATGTTGGGAGCGTGATTGAGTGTCATGGGAAGAGATTTTTAGAACCTTGAATATTTTTTTGTCTTAATTTTAGCCAAACCAGGACTCATGAAGGCTGTCATATGATCCCCTAACTCTTAATTAGCAAAGCCAAATTTCCTAGAAACCTGTGAGGCCAGTTCTCTTGTCATTAAACTGACATTAAACTGACATTCCAGTGAGTGAGGGGCAGGAGGTCCTCAGGGAGGAAGTCCTTGGGCGGGGAGTTGTTGAGAGGGTGATTTGCAGGAGGGTGGGGGTGTCCCCACCTGACTCGAGAGAGAGACTGGACCCTTGATCCGCACCAGAGGTCACGGCCGATGAGGTTATTCTTGGCGATGACTGTTGGACTGTGACGCCTCTCTTCCTACTGAGCATCTTTCTTTTCTTTGGTTCAAAAAGGTCCCCAAGAGTTCGGTAGTTGGGTGCTGGCACTTGGGAGATGCTCTCAACCCATCTCCAGCCCCACAGATAGGAGTCAGATCCAGAGAGGTGGTCCTGGCTGTGCAAGACCCCTCAGAGGCAGACAATGAGGTGGGAGAAGGGGCCGCAGCTGCCCCCTGTGGTCTGCAAGTTCGGAGGGACCTGTCTGTGGCCAGCGCAGCAGCATCTGAGTGGTGTTTCTGTCCCCGCAGTGAATGGATACCACACGTCAGGGACCCCAGCGCACCCTCCCGAGACTGCCCACATGAGTGTCCGAAAATCCACCGGTGATTCCCAGGTAAGGGGCCCTGTTCCGGGAGGTAGGGGCAGCCCTTAGGTAGGTCCAGGGAGGCGTCGTTAGAATGGGGACACTGTAGGGGTCCAGGTGGCTACAGCCCAGTCCTGCCCCAGGTAGGAAGAGGTTGGTATCTGGGTCATTCCAATGTACCATGATTGCAAGAGAGCTGGTGTGATTGTGGTTTGGTTTTCTCTAGAAGTTGAAGATAGTAGGTTTTCTTTTTGGTCCATGCCACACAGCTTGAGGGATATTACTACAACAACCAGGGATCAAACCCGAACCTCCTGCAGTGGACATGTGGGGCCCTAAACACTGGACTGCCTTGGAAGTCTCTGGAAGCTGAGGATGCTTTTGATGGGTTGACAGGGATGGTATTATAACCTCTCTGTGTTGGGGCAGAGGGTTCCATCCTGCTGTCTGGATTCCTAATGGAGTCCAGATTTCCCAACACTTTAAGAATATGGGTGAGTCCAGGCCATTTTCCTTCTCTGTGTGACCCTTTCCCATCCCCAGACTGCACCCAGAGTGGAACTGAGTCAAACATTTTGTCACATTTGATCATCCAGAGAGGGGCAGCTGCGGGGTAGAAGGACATGGGAGTGTGTTTTAAGATTCCCAACCTGTGTTCTCATCTGTCATCTCAGCCGACACTTGCACAAATGTGAGAAGGAGGTGTCGGTACTAGTCCTGTGTTATAGATGCGGTCGTAGCATCTCAGACCAGATAAGCGACTCGAACAGGTTGACATGGTTACCAGGTGGTCAGACCAGACTAGATGCCAGGTTCTTCCAGTGGCCTTAAGCTCTGTCTAAGGAACTGGGGACGGGTCTTACGTGGTCCACCTATGAATTATCCACAAGATGTCCTCAAGCAGAAGCCTCCAGACCAACCCTTTCAGGAGTGAAGATGCCAGGCCCCAAGGATGGTGGTGGTGGTGATGTGATAACAATAGCTGCTTGTTGTCAACAGCGGTGGGTTCTGTGTGCTGGTCCCTGAAGGAAAGACCTTGGGTCAAAGCGGCTCCAGTGTGACACTTAGCTGAGATGCAGACGAGAGGGGCATGAGAGCACGTGTTAGGACCCAAAAGATGGTGAACTAGGCCTGGACGGGGCGAAGCCAGAGGAAACTCCAGCGGAGGTCCATAGCAGTCCTGACATGCAAATTGGTCGTCCGACCTGGGTATATGGGGCGAGAAACCTAATTATGTTCTTGTCTTAGGAGGCTGAGCCTTGGGCTCAGGTCCGTTCAGTTCAAACTCTGGAGGAGAATTGGAACATCTGGGTGAGGTGAGGCTTCATACGTATTGATGGATGGATGGACGAATCACCCTGGGCCTCCTGTTAGAATGCAGATTCTGATTCAGGAGGTCTGGGGAGGGGCCTGAGGGTCTCTGTTTCTCACGAGCCCCCAGGGGATGCCGCTGCTTCAGGTAGGGGGTCCGTGTCGTGACAGGCGAGCATCCAGGCACAGTTAGTCATGGCAGCATGCGTGTGTCCCCTTCATCCTCTGCTCACAGCACACGTCACAGCCCTGACCCTGTGTTTCCTACAGAGCCCCCCTCTCAACACAGCCTGTCGGTCTGTTCGAAATGAAACTCACAGGCCACCCAGCTTCGGAGTGTTTTCTTGAGACGTCAGCCCAAGTTCTGCGGTGGTTTCTCAGCAGCTAGAAAGGCACTTAGGAAGGATATTGGAAACAGCCCCCTCCGCCCCTCCCCCGTCATTCTTCTTTCCTCTCTAATGACACATGACTCCCCTATCCTGAAACACTCTCAAGTTGTTACTTAATCATTTAAAGCAACATGTATCCTGATCCGTATAACCTCCTGAGAAGGCAGTTGGACATTGTGTTGCTGTAAGACTTTGACCCAGGAATTTCCCTCCAGGCATCTCTTCTTGGAATACACGCAGGGATTTTGATCTGTGTAAAGCTATTCACTCAACCATACAGCCCTTGACCCAGCCTAACTGTCCAGTAACAGAGGATGGGTAAAATGGATAATGGCACAGAACATCTGTCTGGCCAACAGTACCAGGGGCAGCCAGAAATCACATTCTTCTGGAGAAAATGTACTGATTTAAGAAAATGGAGAGACCATACTAGTGAATGAAAAAAGCAGAACGAAATTGCATATATGTACATATGTTCAGTCACTCAATTGTGTCCGACTCTTTGAAGATTCCATGGACTGTAGTCCACCAGGCTCCTCTACCAATGGGATTTCCCAGGCAAAAGTACTGGAGTGGGTTGCCATTTCCTCCTCCAGGGGATCTTCCCGACCCAGGGATCGAAGGCGCGTCTCCTGCCTGTCTCCTACATTGCAAGCGGATTCTTCACCTGCTGAGCCATCTGGGAAGTCCCAAAGCTGCGTTTATGGTCCATCTTGTTTGGGAGAAGGAAATCTATCCATACATGAAGACACGTGACTGGATGAAAAAATAAACCCAAACATTGGTATTTCTGTCCAGGTCTCAATCAGGGGACATTTGGCAATGTTTGGATATTTTGGTTGTCACAACTGGGCAGGGGGTTTTACTGGCATCTAGTCAGTGGGAACAGGGCTATTACTAAGTAAGGTGCAAGACAGCTCCACAACAAAGAATTACCCAGATGAAAAGATGAAGGGTGCTGAGGTTAAGAAACCTCAGTCGAAGGTGATGTTTATTTTCTTTAGACGTTTAAGTATTTTAAAAATTTTCTAAAATAAACACATTTTACTTTTATAGACAGCAGATACAACGAGAACTAAGAAACAGAGTTAGAGGTGAGGTGCTGGGGATGCAGGAAAGGTCAGCTCTGGATACCCCGGCCTGAGCGCTGCTTCAAGACAAGTGGAATCCCATGTATTCCTTTTTTTTTGGATGGTATCATTCAGAAGGTGAGGTATCATCAGTGAAATGAAAATAAATAGCGCAGCATGTGGAGAGAACAAAATACATGTGTCCACCAGTTTGCAGCACTGTGTTAGCCTTTTAGGCTGTGAAAGTGTTTGTGTTCCTGCAGAGCTGACTGTCCACAAAGGCACCAGAGAACGGTCACAGAAATAGGTTAAGAGGGGTTGGTATTTAGAGAGCACTACCGATAAATGGTCCTTAGAATATGTATAAGCGCACTTCAGCAAGCTCGGTGTTTACTCCCCCATGCCAAGCTGTCAACTGTAATTAATGACAGTCATCGCCTAATCATACTCCTGGTGGCTCCGTGGCACAGAATCCACCTGCCAGTGCAGGAGAGGCTAGAGATGCGGGTTTGATCCCTGGCTTGGGAAGATCCCCTGGAAGAGGGCATGGCAACCCACTCCAGTATTCTTGCCTGGAATACTCCGTGGACAGAGGAGCCTGATAGGTTACAGTCGATGGGGTCACAAAGAGTTGGACACTACTGAGCGGCTCTGATAGATAGGGCATGCGCACAATATTGAAAGAATGAATGAATGAATGAGTAAATGAACACATGGCCATTGGAGGTGCTGGGTCAGGGTAGATGCAGTACCTTGTCACACCTCTCTTGTGTTCTTGTACTACTGCTTGTTGGCTGCCCCCTCCTTGAGAAAGCTAATCAAGAAAATTAGAATGTTGGGCAAGTTGGGGTGGGGGTGGCATGTGTAATCTTCATGGAAACCAGAAATGTGTCTGTACCATCGTGGGTGGAACAGAATGGCTGGATGCCCTGCAGTCCCCAAGGGTGCCCACCCTCTCCTCCCGTCCCTAGCTCCAGGAGACCTGAAAGGCTGGGCATAGGTGATGGCAATCTGGTGCCACCCAGTGGAAGTTTGCAAGTGTGCAGCCCTGGGGCGAGCTACCAGGTGATGGATGCAGGGGACCCACTTGATGGGAGGTTTGGGAATCAGAGACTGAGAATAGTCATGCTGGCCTTGGCAGAAGCAGATCTGAGCCTGTCCCCTGCCTGCCTGCCTGCCTGCCAGGGCTATGGTGATTTTAGCCCCCTTGATCCCTATGCAGGTACAGGGAAGGCAAGGAATATGCCCACCAGAGCCTAGACTCACTTTCCAACTGTTTTAGCTTTCCATGAACTGTTCCCCAGGAAGGTTATCCTTAGATGCAGAAGAGAGGAAAGGGAGTGGGACCAAGAGCTTGGAAACTGAAGGGACCCGTTGGAGGAGACAGTGTGTGGTGAAGGAAGAGGTGAGATTCTGAGAGCTCATTTACTCAATGGGGCTCCTCCTTCCCTACTTGGTAAATAGCTCATGTTCTATTGAACATGTATTTCTTTGCCAGGCACTGAGTCATAGACAGATAAAGCCCTTGTCTTGTCAAGGTTAGGGCTTCTCTGGTGTCTCAGATGGTAAAGAATCTGCCTGTAATGCAGGAGACCCGGGTTCAATCCCTGGGTTAGGACGATCCCCTGGAGAAAGGAATGGTTACCCACTCCCGTATTCTTGCCTGGAAAATCCCACGGACAGAGGAGCTGGGTAGGCTACAGTCCATGGGGGTCACAAAGAGTCAGACGTGACTGAGTGACTAACACTTGCACTTGATAATAGAGGTTAGTAGCAGGGGCTGGAGAGAGACAAATGATTTCATATTGACAGTGATGGGGCTGGAGGGGAGTGTGTGCTCTAAAGACCTGACCAAGTGGTGGTGGAAATGTTTGGAGATGGGCTCTTTAATAAAAGCTGAGACTGGAAAAATCAGCAGAGGTTTAGCTTGGTCAAGAATGATGATAGGGGAACAGCATTCCAGGTGGAGGGAACAGCATATGTGGATGCTTAGAGGCAATGATTTTGAAAAAACCATAGAGGCCAAGCGGGACTGTGGTTTACCGTGTTAGCAAGTGTGGGGAAGGCAGAAGAGGAGGCCAGAGAAGTCCTCGAGGCTGTTTTGAGGAGCTTGGGTTTTGTCTCAATAGTGCTGGAGCCACTGAGAGGTTTCACACTGGGTTCTGCCTGCTGGGAGTGTGGGAGCCATACTCTTCACATGCACGGAAGGAGACCTGGCTCAGAAGACATCACAGAGCCAGGGGCCTGTGGAGTCAGCTGGGAACGACCAACCATGGTCTCCCAGGCACTGCCTCCTCTGTCACCACCCTCGGTGGGTCCTCACAGTGCCAGCCAAGCAGCCCAGGTAAGGCCAGGAAACCAGGCTGGGCAGAGTTGTAAAAAAAGGGGGAGAAAAACCCTCTGGAATCATAGGAAAGAGAAATTTTTTTTAAAAAAAACAAACTTTTGTTATGGACATTTATAAGCATTTATAAGAGTAGAATGAATATTATAATAAAGGAGCAATGGACCAATCATTTAACTTCAGCAGGAGACTTGGGTTCGATCCCTGGGTCGGAAAGATCCCCTGGAGGAGGAAATGGCAACTCACTCCAGTATTCTTGCCTGGAGAATCCCATGGACAGAGGAGCCTGGAGGGCTACAGTCCATGGGGTCACAAAGAGTCAGACACAACTTGGCAACTAAACGGCAGCAGTGAATACATGCATATACACATACACATGTATGTAAGATCAGTGGGGTGATAGTGTCAGGCCATGTGCACGCTCTGTCTCCTAACAGCCTTTTCTCTCAGCCTTTTCAAGCATCCATGATGGCTGTGGCCTGAGTCTTTGACACTGAGGTTTGCCAGTGGTGATGTCTGAACTCCTTGCATATGTTTTATAGACCTTCTTCTGTTAAAAAAAAAAAAATGCTGCCCCTCCTCCATCCACCTTTTGGAGTAATTCTTTGAGGTTATTCATATTAACACTCAGTGCTCCCAAATTTGGGTGTGGAAGCCCCTTTGAGCTGGTGTCTGTGTCCTTTTGTTATGTCACACCGTTTGTCAAACACTTTTTTTTACCTTCTGGCACAGGAGTTCCAGGTCCACCTGGCCTTTGGAACTAATCAATTCTCCAAGGAGCCCGGGTTCCTTTTAGTGGGGCATCGTATTAAAAACCACTTCTATCTGCGGCTATGCCACCCTGAATGCATCTGATCATGGAAGCTAAGCAGGGTTGGGCCTGGGTAGTACTTGGATGAGAGAAACTTCATTGTAGCAGGTGTTCTCAGCGTGGCTGAGATGTTGCTCCACCAGGGCCCTTTCAGTGGAGTGCTGCAGAGTGTGTGTGTCTGTGTGTGAGTATGTGTGTTTATATGCATGTATGTGATGTCTGTGTGGCCTGGCGTGCTGCGATTCATGGGGTCACAAAGAGTCGGACACGACTGAGCGACTGAACTGAACTGATGTCTGTGTATGTGACATTCAGATATCAGGCACAGGTCACCAGCAGCAAAGACATGAGACCACCCGAAGGACCCTGTGACCCGCGTGTGCAGCCCTAGCCAAAACTGCACAGCTAGGAGGGCAGAGACCGGCACCCCGCTCAGAACATCCCCACCCCCACCTCACAGTGCTATTATTTGCCCTCGTGTCCTGGCTGAGATTCTGGGGAGGCCAGTGACCTCTGTGTCCAGCATCATCCCAGACAGCCTTGAACACAATGGTCCCCAAGTCAGTGTGTGTGGATGACAGATGTTTCTTTGGCCCCTGCAGAGACACATGGAAAAATAAGAGATTGTCCCAGATTTCTAAGTGAAGAGATGGGGAGGCAGGAAAGAGTCGTTTGGGCTTGGGTGTCAGTTTGCTCTGTTTACCTGTCTTGTGTCCTTGGACACATTGGTGTCTGCAGACCTCGGTGTCCCCATCTGTACAATGATGGTGATGCCAGTAACTTCCTGGGGTCAGGAGGACCCAGGGGCCATGTCTTCAGCTAATCTGATGCCTCCAGAGCTCAAGGACCATTGGCAACAGGTAAAACTGAGGCTCAGAGTCGAGTTAACGCGACAGGATGTCAGGGCCAGTGAGTTCATCTTCTCATCTATGAAACGATGATATATAAAGGTCCCTTTGAGCTGGACAGTCCAGGGATGTCAGTTTTCAGTAGTGGGCTTCAGTTACCGGACATGGTAGGTCTGGGTGGTGTGAGGGACTGAGAGTGGATCTAGCCGGGAACAGTCCGGGAATGAGGGGGCTGTGGGCAGGAACTCCCTTAAGCGCCTTATTTTGCCTGAGGAGCAGTTGGGTTCCTGAGGCAGGGGCTGGCTTCCCCCACCCCCACAAGACACTCATCTTGCTGGGTGATCCAGGGCTGTGCTGGCCTGGGGATGGGAGCTGTTGGTTCCCTGGGGCTTGCTAGAGAAGCCCCTCCATGCTTTTTCTGGGCCTTTCCCTGTAAAGGCCTAGCAGCCACTTTCTTCCATCCCACTAGAAACAGAATAAGGCTGTGAGTCCCAGGACACACATGCAATGCTGCCGCAGCGCCTTAGGGGCCAGCCTGCTTCCCAGCTCGACGTGCGGCTCAGGACAGGGGTGCACATCCCGTGTCTTGCTCAGGGACCCTACTGAGTCCCTAATGTAACAGCAGATGGGACAGCAGAGACCCAGACTTGACCTTCCCCGTCAGGGCCAGACTCTTAGGATCAATGTGGTGTTTTCAGCTGGCAATCCTGAATTTTCCATTCCAGGACCATCCAGGGTCTAGAGGCAAGCTGCTGAGGTCTGGTGGGCCCAGTGGTCCTTGGGATGAGGGTCTTCTTGCCAGCAAAGGGAAGACCCCAAAAGGCAACCCCAAAGTCTGAATGGAAGCTGAAATCACAGCCTCCCTGCTCTTGGGGTAGGGAGGGTGACAAGTCACAGAGGTGTGGCCGAGCGCCTCGGTCCACAGTACATGGATCCAGGGTGTGATATGTTGGACAAGATGGGGAATTCGGAATAAGATGTCTTGTTCTGAATCCCATGCCAGGAGGTGGTGGCCCACAGTCCGCCTTAACTCTCTACTCCCGAATGGATTCTGCAGGTGGAGACAGCTTTCAGAACTGCTTACCAGCAGAGGGCAGCTGAAGGGTTAATGCTCCCAGCCACCGATGGGGAGATGAGGAGGCAGACCTGCTTTGGAGCAGTTTTCTCAGAGCTCCTGTTGGGAGGCTTCCTCCAATTCGCTTTCTTTTTTTTTATTTTATTTTATTTTATTTTATTTTATTTTTAAACTAGTACCTGTTTATTGCTCCAATTCGCTTTCAAGCCAGGGCATGGAAGGCTCCTGCCTACCCTCTCCCAGAACATGGTGACTTAGGGGTTAACGACAGCTGAAGGAGCATCCTGAAGAGCATCCTCGAACTTCCCCAGCACGGGGCTTTTAACCCATCCCTCCACCTTCAGGGAACCCAAAGGAAAAATGATGTCCAATATGGAGAACAGCTCTGACAATGTTTCTTGCCTCTCTCCCCAGAACCTGGGATCCTCGTCACCAAGCAAAAAGCAGAGCAAGGAAAACACCATCACAGTAAGTGGCTCCCGCTCGGCAGGTGGGGTGACAGGCTGGGACTCTGGTCCACAGCTGGGCTGTTGCCGTGGCAATGTGAACCTCCCAGTGGAAGCGATGCCCAGCCTAGAATCTGCGAAGTTCTAAAGCTTGGAGGTCCCACCACCCCCTGCCGCCCCCCAACCCCTGCCCCCTGCCTTGCCTCAGCCTGTCTTCTGTTGATTTCTTATTTCACTTTTTCTTTCCGAGCAAACAAGTGGAAGGAATGGTGCTCAGAATAATGCAAAAACCATTTTTTTCAGGGCGGGCAAGGGAAGGTGGTGTGCAGGAGTGGGTAGGAGGAGGTGGATTGTGCTCAGAGCAAGTGACGTGACGTGTAAATTACAGCCATGCCAGGGTGGCTTTTGTGCGGGGTAACTTCTGGAAGACGTCAAAGTTAAAAGCAAGAGAAAGCACCCTAAGAATAGAGTTCCTGATGGGGAAGCAGGCAGCCTCTGCCTAGAGCAGCCACACAGTCTACCAGGGCTCTTCCAAAAGCCCACCGAGACTCACCGGCCTCCCCACCCCGTGGAGGCTGAATAGGACCTCCCCCCATTTCCCTCCCCGCTGCCCCCACCCCACATCAGCCTTGTGCTCGGGGAAAGCTGGCATGAATGTCAACATACCTCCACGTAGAGTGACAACTTGTCCATCTGCTCAGACAGACCAGAACTTGGAGATGGGAGAAGTATGGTCCCGGGTATGTGGTTTTGACCAAGTGCTGCAGAGCTGGGACCAGGGGATGGGTCCCTCAGGCCCCATCACACAGTCCTTGCCTCACTGCCCACCACCTCGGAGATGGAAGTGACAGGGAGACCCCTGCCCCAGCTCATGCAGGCTGCACATCCGCTTTGGAGGAAGAAGCAGTGGCAAGCAGTGACAGTGAGTCATAACTGCTGCCACTGCACGTGCATTTGTTATGCACCAGTGGCTTCTGAGCACCCCTTCTAGTCTCCAGTCACTGAGGGAGGGGCGGGTGATTGGACCAAGGTGGGTGTGGGGATGGGGAACCTAGACTGTGAACCCAGGGTGTCAGTCACAGCACTTCTGAGCTGGGCAGCTACCTGGGGAAGCTTTCCTGGCCTCTGTGTCTCGGTGTCCCCGGCTGCACAATGGGGAGATGGTGGGCGTGTGTGCCCTAGGGATGGTGTAAGGACGGAGTGAGTTCATACCTGGTAAGCTCTTAGAACAGCCTGGCACACAGTAGGTGCTCAATTCACACTAGTCTCCTCGTCACCCTATTTACAGATGAGGAGACTGAAGCACAGAGCAGAACATCAGCCAAGGTCACAGCTAGGAAGCATCAGGGCTTGAGACCTGTGCCCCCCCCCCACTTTTTTTTCCCATTAATTTTTATTTGAGTAGAGTTGCTTTACAATGTCATGTTGTTTCTCCTGAACAGTGAAGTGAATCAGCTATATGTATACATACATCCCCTCTCTTTCGGATTTCCTTCCCATTTAGGTCAGCACAGGGCACTGAATAGAGTTCCCTGGGCTCTACGGGAGGCTCTTACCAGTCATCTATTCTATCCATAGTATCAGTAGTGTATATGTGTCAATCCGCACCTCCCAATT
>SJYQ01001751.1:1115041-1201242 GCA_006410935.1 Redunca redunca
GGGAGGCCTCCATGCTGGGCCTCCCCGAGAGGCCCCTTGGCTGGGTTGCACTTGTATTCAACAGCTCTCGCACCATGGTTGGATGCCTTTGTGGTGACTGTAGGCCCCGTAAGACGCCCCCTCAGAGATTCTGGGGGCTGCTCTTGTGGTTCTGGTGGAACCCCAGCTGCTCAGTGGGCCCACTGGGAGCAGAGCAGGTGTTACTACGGTTACTGGGAGCTGGAATCAGTCCCCGAGCGAAGACGCTGCTGGTCGAGGGTGATGATCTTGGGAGCAAGAGTGGGAGGGACCCCTGGAACTTTCCCCAGACAGTACAGAGTAGAAGGCATTTTCTCCTGCTCCCCCATCCAGCACCCCTTCCTACTTGCACCCCTGCCTTGGATGGGGACATGGCATAGTTATATCTAAGCATGTTAGAAGGTTGTGTGACACAGGTTAAGGGCCAGGTTAACCTGGCTGGCTTCTGACCCTGGCTCCACCATTACAGATGAAGTTTGCAATTACTCATTATTTCTTTGTTTGCCTTCCTCATCAGCCTGTAAAACTGTCAAGGGCAGAGACCACCCCTTCTGTCTCCAGCCTCTGTTCATTGTACTGACAAACACTGACAGCTCCCACCCTGTGGCAGTGCTGGGACACAGCGGTGAGCAGGGCAGTTTCCTCCTCTCCTGGTTCAGACTCTGGCAAAGACAGAGAGATGCTACACAGGCAGTCAGGAGAAATACAAATGCACGTGTCCAAAGTGCTAGAAAGATCTACCCTCGTGCTCCGCACCAGGTAGCTGTTAACAAAAGTTTGCATGAACCGTGGACGAGCAAGTGTTCCTGGTAGAGCCTCATGGATGCAAATACTTCTGTGACCCTCAGTTAATCAAATGAGGCCACTGTGACCCAGCTCCCGGGGTGGGGGTTACCGGGAGGGTGAAGTGAAGATCCACCAAAGCTCTCCCAGGAATGCCAGAGTTTTACAAGTTCCTCCCACGGTGGGGTCGGTGAGGTGCAGTTCTGGAGATGCCCACCAGGGGGGTGCAGGGCTCTGTGAGGATTCAGGAAAATTCCTGTGAAATTCCTGGGCCAAAGAAGTGCCCAAATCAGGGTTGACTGAGTGGAGATGGGCGCTCTGGGGCCACTGGCCAGTCCCTCTGAGGGCTGGTGCCCTCAGAGCGGCAGAAGCCACAAGCCCTCTCCATCAGCCCCATTAGCTTTCCTTCAGTGATGGTTACAGGGCCACTACTTGTGGGGCGCCCCCCCTGCCTTCTAGACCCTGGACAGCACTTTCTAGAAGATCTTTATATCCCCTCTGAGTACCTTCAACCTCTGACTCCATGATTCTTAATGCCCAGTGTAATGTCATAGTTGTCATTATTACATTTGCTTCCAATTGCCATGGGCTACATTATGAAGCAAAATAAAGATGGGCTGTGATCATCATCATTTGTTGAGGCAACAAAAGCTGGAACATGAAATAAGGACCATGTGAGGCTGTGGAATCCGGCCCTGCTTTCCAGAAGGAGACTCCCCTCTGGACATTCTCTAGGGTGTCAGCCTGAAAAGAGGCTTTGGGAAGACCCATTGCCTGAGCTGGGCATTGAGAGGCTGGCTGGCCCCCAACACTGCAGGGCAGTGATGCCTCGGGTGGCTGTGGGCTGGGCTTTGGGGGGAAGCTCCCCACCCCGGGGTTGCCTTGGGCCCCACCTGGACCTTGGTGGCATTCCGTGTCCCCCCCTGCCCAGGGCTCTCTGGATCATCCTTGGCCATGGGCCTGCCTTCTGCATCACATTTCCTTCCAGAGCGGGACTCTCTGCCCTAACATTGGCCAGATGCTAGTTTCTGGGAAGAGGGGGCTCTTTCCTTGGCTGGAATTTCTCCTGGATTCTCCCCGCCTCCAGACTTACTGAATTTACTTCCAGCCACCCCTGAGCCCCTAAATCAGAGGCTGCAGCTGGGGACCCATAGACCTGACTCGACTGGCAGAGGAGTTGCTTTGACTTGCAAGGGGTTGTCGTTGCTGTTATTAACCATGAGTGAATTGCCAACATTGGAGAAGGGACTGGCAACCCACTCCAGTATTCTTGCCTGGATAATTCCATGGACAGAGGAGTTGGGTAGGCTACAGTAGTCCATGGGGTCACAAAGAGTCGGACACGACTGAGCAACTAACACTTTCACTTTCAAGCATTGAGATACTTCACGTATAGATCCTCATTCTCCACGACTGTCAAGTCGTCACATAAGCTGACAGCCCTGGACTCGTCATTCTAACTTGACCGCAGTTGGCGGGAGCTGAGAGGAATCTGCATCCCGCCCCACAGACAGACGCTCCCTGCCCTACCCCACTGTTGAATGTAGAGACTGGTCACCCCCACAACCTGAGCTGCAGTTTCTGTGACGTGCAGCCCCGCACTTGTTTGCTTGGCTTTCTGGCAATGGAGTTTGTGGCTTCTATTCAGAACCTCAGGGATTTTCTGCACTGTTCTCCCCCTGAACGGCTGATGACTCCCATTTCAGCAGTTGCTGGGATTGTGATGAGGGTTAAAGACTGCCGGGGCGTAGGCCTTGCCTTCCTGAGGCCTTACAGCTCCCAGAACAAATTAGCAGACTCTCCAGGAGCAGATGCGGGGCTTGAAGCAGCATCAGCAGGGTTGGCAGCGAAGGCACAGCTGCCAAGCAGGGAAAGCCAGGAGTGCTGCAGACAGGCTTCGGCAGAGAAGTATGAGACAGAGCCCAGGAATCTCTGCACTGCTGTCTCCTGGGCCAGCTAGCCCCAGGCACACACCCGGGATTCTCATTTCAGCTCTCTTTGTTCATAGAATGTATGTTGTTCAGTTGCTAAGTTGTGTCTGACTCTTAGCGACTCCATGGTCTGCAGCACACCAGGCTCCCCTGTCCTCCACTGTCTCCCAGAGTTTGCTCAGATTCATGTCCATTGAATCAGTGATGCCATCCAGCTCTCTCACCCTCTGTCGCCCACCCCCTTCTCCTCCTGCCCTTAGTCTTTCTCAGCACCAGGGTCTTTTCCAGTGAGTCAACTTTTTCCATCAGGTGGCCAAAGTATTTAGCATCAGTCCTTCCAATGAATATTCAGGGTTGATTTCCTTTAGGATTAACTGGTTTGATTTCCTTGCTGTCCCAGGGACTCTCAAGAGTCTTCTCCAGCCCTGTAATTCGAAAGCATCAATTCTCCAGCGCTCAGCCTTCCTTATGATCCAACCTTCATATCTGTACAGGACTACTAGAAAAACCATAGCTTTGACTATATGCAGCTTTGTTAGTAAATTGTCTCTGCTTTTGAATATGCTGTCTAGGTTTGTCATAGCTTTTCTTCCAAGGAGCAAGTGTCTTTTAATTTGATATATTTATAGAATATATATCCTGAGATAAAATTTGTAAGGTAACCTCTTACCCAGGATGCTCAGCCACTTAATTCTTTTACCTAGAAGCAAATGATGTCATCAGTTTCCTCCCAGAAATATGCCAAATTGGTATCTATTCCTACCTCCCTTTTTTTTTTTCTTAACACTAAGACAAACTGTAAATACTATTCCACCTCTTCTTCCCAGCCACCCACCTACTTAACACTGTCCTCTACCTTCCTTAAGTACAGAGGAACGTCTTGCTGGGCCTTTCACCATGGTTATGATTCCTGTCCATGTCTGTCTCGTACTTTCTAATGATTCTCTCGCTGATGGACAGTAGAGCTGGGTTCTAGCCTTTTGCTCGGTAGACAGAGCCATGGTGGAAACCGTGTACTTAAGTCCCTGTAGCCATGTGCAGGAGTAGGGGAGAATCCCACAAGCAGAGTCACTGGTGGAGGACCTTTGCTGTGTTGTTAAGCCCGGTTACACTGCTCTCTAAGACGGTTTGGACTGATTCCAGCCCCTGTGGGGTGGGAGTGAATGCCGGTCACCCCTCATTTGAATGCTGACCACCGCGTGATACCATTGCATGTTCTCTACCAAGCTGGCCCTGTAGGGAGACTTCTTGAGTGCTGTATCCTGGGCCCAAAGCCTCCCCAGCTTCTCCTAACCCTCTAGCCAAGCTGTGCTCTCTCCTGTCTGTGCCTTCCAGATAAACTGCGTGACGTTCCCTCACCCAGACACAATGCCGGAGCAGCAACTGCTGAAACCGACCGAGTGGAGCTACTGTGACTACTTCTGGGTAAGTGGTGCTCGGGGTTCCCTGTACTGTGGTCCCAGGGATCAGGAGTGAGCACCCGAGAGGTGCAGGAGGAGCCTTGAGCTCAAAGCAAAGCAACCTCTCCGGATGAATCCTAACAGCTGGCAGTCAGTTGAGCACTGGAGACTGGAAACTTAAGACCCACTTGGAGTCTAGGTTATTCTGTAAACCTCAGAGAGTCCACAGGGCAAAACAGAAACTCCAGCCAGAATGTAGGTAAGCTGGAGGGTCACCTTGCCTCTCAGCAGTGACAGGAGACCAAAATCAACTCCATGAAAGGAACCTGGGCTCCAGCCTGTTCTGTTGCTCTTGAAGGTGATCTTGGACAGTGCTTCTCCGACAGCCTTCCTGTCTCTATCAAAGTCACCAGGAGTTTATAGGGAGCTCCAGCGTGAGCAACTCTGTGGTTCCAGAGCTTTTGTGTTACTTACGGGAACCTCCAGTTTTGCAAGATGAGCAAGTTCTGGAATGGGATAATGGTGATGGTTGCCCAACAGTGCAAGTATATTTAATGCCACTGAACTGTGCACTTAAAAATGGTTAAGATGATACATTTTATGTGTAGTTTTCCAGAATTAAACATCTTTTGACACATGCCGAATCCTACTCAGAAACTCTGGGAGTCCTCCTGGACATTTGTATTTTAAAGTTAACAAGGGCTTTAAAAATGAAATCACCCCGTTCTGGAATCAGACAGTGGTGATGGTTGTAAGACCTGTGTATATATTAAAAACCAGTGATCATACACAGGGGCTTCCCTGGTGGCCTAGCAGTAAAATATCTGCCTGCGAGGCAGGAGCCACAGGTTCAATCCCTGGGTCTGGAGGATCCCCTAGAGAAGGACATGGCTACCCACTCCAGTGTTTTTGCCTGGAAAATCCCATGGACGGAGGAACCTAGCAGGCCATAGTCCACGGGGGTCACAAATAGTCGGACACGACTGAGCGACTTAGTCACCATCACCAATGGTACACCTAAAAAAATAAAGTTTTGCAAAGGCCCCAAGGAATCAGAAATTTAAAAAAAAAAAAAAAAAACTTTATAAAATTTCAACCACCATGCAGAATGAATTATCTACCCTTTTTTAGATTTGCTAACCAAGTGTATATTAAACAGTCATTTTTGTCTTCCTACCAAACCTCTTGCACTTTAGAAGCTAGCCAGGGACTCCTGTTGCCCCATCTGTGTTTCTTCTAGATCTGAGATGAGTACAGGGTGGGAATATTGCAGGAAGAACTCTGGCTCTGGCAACAGACACACCTGGAAATGGTAAAGAAAGAGCCCAGGGGCGTGGATGAGCAGGGACCAGAGTATATGAGACCTCATAGGCTCCATCAGTGTGCTGTATTTTATTCTGTTTGCAGTATAAACAGGTGGTGGAGGATTCAAACAGGAACAGGATGTGATCTGATTTGTATGTGCCTTGGAACATGTGTGCATGTTATGTCGTTTCAGTCATGTCCCAACTCTGCAACCCTATGGCTCCTCAGTTTAAGGGATTCTCCAGGCAAAATAATGGAGTGGGTTGCCCTGCCCTCCTGCAGGGGACCTCCCAGACCCAGGGATTGAACCTGTATCTCTTACGTCTCCTGCATTGGCAGGTGGATTTTCTTTACCACTGGCACCACCTGGGAAACCCCATGTGTCATGTAGGGAAGGCAGAAGTGCTCATTAACCTCTGGGAGGCCAGGGAAGATGGTGGCAGCTACGGAGATGGAAGGGAGGAGCTGAATTGGGAGATGTCATCCAACAAGAAGGGAACAGGAACCAGAGCATGGGAAGTGGACCACCTTAGACCCCAGGAATGGGTACCCTGGGAGCCAGAGGTCAGTGGAGGGAGGGGGGTGGGAGAGTGAGGGAGAGTGGGCAATGCTGCTGCTGGTCAGTGCCATCCTGCTTCCATATCTCGATTCAGGCTCTCCTGGGACTCTGATACTTACCTTAGGGCTTTTATCTCCCTGACCATCAAGACCTTTTCTTCTCATAGAAATTTCTCTGCTGACACAATCCTTAAAGCCCACTTCTTTGGGCTGGTTTTCCCAGTGTGGATAAATCGCTTGGCCTGTCCATCCTCTCTGGGAGGTAGATTGGGCTTAAGCGTTTTGAATAATTTTTCTTTGACTTTTTCATGAAGATGTAGCATTCATACAATGGAGTGCGCACATCTTAAATGTACTTGGAGTAAGTTTTCAATGGCCAGAGCAGCTGCACTGATGTGGCTGAGATGTCAACCCTGGAAACCTGCCCTTTTCCACACTGGCAGTGGCCCTTCAGTCCAGCTTCTCCCCCAGAAGTCACTGTGATCTTTTAGGCATGTGCATTGGAGGATGGCACTGCCTGGCCAGTGCTAAAGAGGATGGCAAGGCTCAGGGTCGGGAGTACCTGCCCCTGAGGTTATCCACTGTCTCCCAGCTCAGTCAAGATGCTAAAACTCTGCAGAGAACCTAGCCAGCCCCAGCAGCCACCTGGTGCCTGTGTTCCTGGCCACCTGCCCTTCCTTCTCTTCATTTCCAGGTTGAGGGGTTTAGAGGCCCAGATGTGGGGCAGCTGCAGTGGTCAGGGCTCAAGCATCTGGGAGCACGTTGGGGCAAGGGCGCCGGGAGGGGCGTGAGTTGGGGCAGCTGAGACTACTGCCCTCATCCTCCTTCTCAGGCTGAGGTCAGGGTTATTAGCAGGTAACTCGGGGTCTCTGGTGAGTCCTTTGGACTGCAAGGAGATCAAACCAGACAATAAAAGGAAATCAACCCTGAGTGTTCATTGGAAGGACTAATGCTGAAGCTGAAACTCCAATACTTTGGCCACCTGATGTGAGGAGCCAACTCACTAGAAAAGACCCTAATACTGGGAAAGATTAAGGGCAGGCAGAGAGGGGTGTGGCAGAAGATGAGATGGTTGGATGGCATCACTGACTCAGTAGACATGAGTTTGAGCAAACTCCAGGAGATGGTGAAGGACGGGAAGCCTGGTGTGCTGCAGTCCATGAGGTCATGAAAAGTCAGACACGACTGAGCAACTGAAGAACAACAGGGTCTTTTCTGGGGTCTGTCTTCCCTACACTCCGTTCCTCCCAGCTCCAGACGGTGGTGTCACCTAAGCACTCCTGCCTCTCTCTCCCTCCTAGGCTGACAAGAAGGACTCCCAAGGCAATGGCACGGTGGCTGGGTTTGAACTGCTGCTGCAGAAACAGCTGAAGGGCAAGCAGATGCAGAAGGAAATGTCGGAATTCATCCGGGAAAGGTGAGTTGCCGGGGTCCAGCCCCGGTGGATCCAGGAAGGGGAGACAGAATCAGCGTCCTAGGAAAAAACTTATTTAATTACAGATATAGAAAGAGATTAGAAACGGATAGTGTAGTAGGAAATATTAGTGGAGAAAAAGAGGCTGAATAACTTGGTTTACGTGGAATACCAATCACCACCTACATAGGCCACAGGCGTCTTTCCATTCTCCCGAAGGAGAGGAGGCACTGAGGCCTCCCCGGTCCGATCTTAGAAGCCCACGCAAAATTAGCAGGCTTGGTGAGTACCCATATTCCAGATGGAAATTCAGCCAGAAGGGGAAAGAAAGAACGACACGGGGAATCAGTCTTTCCAGAAAATGATCTGATTTCTTTATTTTTCAGGTTTGCTTATATACTTTTTGTTATACATAGGGATGAATACAGAGTCACGCGGGGGTTAGCAGACCTGACCCTTGTCACAATCAGGTGCTTCATATAAAATTATACAAAGGTCCTATGGGTTTTACATCATCTTCTGGCCATGAGGCCTGCTGACATTTTATGGCCCTTTCTGATAACAGTCAGTCAACCAGAAAACTTATTTTTTCCAGGGGTGATTTTTTCTTAAACCAAGCGCCACCCTCCAAATAAAGTTGCATTCCTATAGGGTGAGGGTGTACTGGGTTACAATCAAGAAAGGAATTTACTTAGCTTAAGGTTTAACATGATTAATCTTAAAGGTTAATACTTATTTCTCCTATATGCTAGTTATATTCATTATAAGGGCAGGGAATATGGAGATTTAACAGCAAATATTGGCTCAACAATGAAAAACCCTTCACCAATATAATTTCTAATCAATCTACTGTGCTATACTAGTAATTTTCTGACTTCTCAAAAGAGTCTGTATTTAGAAAGTTTTAAAGCATCTCGTGCCTCTCACGGTTAGGAGGCTGTAAACAATCACATGTGGCCGGACGAACCCGCTCAGGCAGGCTAGAGAACCTTCAGAGGAGTTTGTAAGTTGAAACACTCTTGTCACGCCCAGGAATTTTTATTAACTGGAGCTGCAAGTTAACTCCTTCTCCGAGAGAAATGGTGATGGAGAGCCCCCCGTAAAGTCAGAGGTGTAGGTGAGAGCATAAAACAGACTCTGGTTTTGGGGGTAGACGCTCGGGAACTGGGGGTCTCCTGAGGATCGATCTCGCCTTTTCGTAATGCCGAGCCTCCTTCCTCATGACCTTTGCCAAGGGCGGAGTTCCTCACGCTGGCTCCCGGCAGTGAGTCCTGGGCTCTCCCCACTCTGGGGCTGGTGATGGCACCCACCATGGTCCCTGAGCCCAGCGTGAGCCCCACACACCCAGCTCTGCACTAAGGGAAGTGCGAGACAGGAGTCAGACTCACAGGCCTCGGGACAAGTCTGGCCAGCAGGTGTGTCGCTTTGGCCTATGTAGTGTTTTCAAAGATTCGAACCAACATTTAAAAAAACCGGTGGATTTCACATTAAAATCTGCATATCTGGCGTCTCTGGGGAGAGCAAACAGTCTGGCTCCGTGGCTGTGCATCCCTCATGCAACAGTTGTCTGGAGCTGAGGAGCAGCTGCCCGCTGCCCGTGTGCTGGGAGCCTGTGCTTCCAGTTTGCCACAGTCCTCACCGCTCTTTAATGTGTCGTCCTGAAGACTGCTCGGCTCCTTTGCTTATCTGTGCATGCACAGCGGCTGTTCTTTAATGTAACAAAAAAGGGGAATGTTACCTTTCTGTTCCTCTTTGTGTCAAAACCGTGTCCCAGCCCTGGGCATCCAGAAACACCCACCACTACCCCCATCTCTGCCTTTAGGGAACTCAGTCTAATGGGAGAGGTAAGGTCATTATGATAAGAGCGGAGAGTATAACAGTGGTTTGCCTGTGTGTAGATGAGGAAAAAATGCATGCCTGCTCAGTCATGTCTGACTCTTTTGCAACCCCCTGGACTGTGGCCCGCCAGGCTCTTCTGTCCATGGAATTCTCCAGGCAAGAATACTGGACTGGGTTGCCATTTCCTCCTCCAGGAGATCTTCCCTACCCAGGGATCAAACTTGTGTCTCCTGCATTGGCAGGCAGATTCTTAACCCTTGAGCCATCAGCAAAGCCAAGGGAATGATGAATTCAGCCTAATGGAAGTGGAGAAAGTTACAGGGACAAGCTCCTTCTCCATCTCCCTCCCTCTGCAGGCTCTCTAAGTTATGAGCTGACATTCACCTACACACTCACACACATATGCATACCCCCCTCCCTCACACACATACATACACACAACTTCATATCTGGAATTTCAAAGGCACACTGGAAATATTTATGGTAAATGGCAATGTGTTTTTGAAATAATTTTTTTTGGCCACCCTGAGGGGCGTGTAGGATGTTGGTTCACCCACCGGGGTTCGAACCCACGCCCCCTGTATTGGAAGTGCAGAGTCTCAGCCACTAGACAACCAGAGAAGTCCCAATGTTTCTTTTTTATTTACAGCAACAATAATCCAGTAACAATTCTATGGTATGTTAAAGCACCTGCTTTCCTTTAGAGGCCTGTTTTCTATAGATATAATCAAATCTTTGTTTTATGGCCTATGAAACAGATAGGAAATGGAGAGACTGCATAGTTCAGGTGTCAGAAAACAATAGTAGAAACCAGGCCAAGAGGAAAATGGCTAGAAAAGCCAAGTTTGAACACACTTGCGGTTTATGCTTTCATAAAGATGTCACATTAACAAATAAATGGAACCATACCTGCGAGAACCCTGGTCTTCCTGGGACAGGTGGACTCCTGAGACTTTTCTCAGTCCACCTAGGGTCTCGAAGGGGCACGTTTCAGAGCCAGGAGGGGGGGGACCTGAGGTGCAGAGGCAAGAGCTGGACCAGGGTGGGAGGCCAGCTGTCCGGTGAACCACGTGACCTCAGCTTAGGGGAGCGAGGCTGGCACCAGCCCTGGAGAGGATGGGCCTCGTGCCCGGTGCACACAGTTGGCATTGCTGAACCTTTGAAGCTAAGAGTGTGACATGGTTTTGACATGGTTAGATCTGGTTTCTTGAGAGATCTCCTGGCCAGAGGCTGCAGGCTGACTGTCCATGTCCTCCTGGGGAGAGGAAGGACTAAAGACTCAATGGAAGGAGAGGAAGCGAGGGAGGCAGGCTCGAGAGGATGTGGAGATGGCAGAGGTGGTGGTGAGAGAAGGACCGAGACTGGGCCTCTCGGCACTAATGTGGGAAGTGATCGCGACCCCGGGATGCTGCCTGGAGACTCGGTCAGGTCGCTCTCTCTACATCCTTTCACGCTTCAGCTCCTGAGAAGCTAAGAAGCAAATGCTGCAGCCCTGGGAGCATTTCTTGGTTTGTTTCATTTGCCAGTTGATGGACTAGGGGCCTCTCTGAGGCCCCTGCCGTCTGGCCGGCTCTGGTCATCACAAGCATGGCTCCTCAGGGGACTGCTTAGACAGTGACTAATACCATGACAACACATTTTACACAGTTGTGGCAGATAATACAGACCCCTCCCCGGAGAGCTGCCTTGAAAGTGTGTCAAGGGCCTACTGGAAGTGAAATCCAAGGCAACTTCCCTCTGTGGGGATGTGGCATCCGCTGGGCACCACTGGTTTCCATGGAGATGCTTGCACCCTGCAGACTGGGAAGTTGGCGGCCTTGAGGGCTGGGAGAACGTGGACAGGGTTCTCTTCCTGCTTCTTAGGGGCTGTGGCTACCTTGCAGGCTCTCATGCCAGAGCTCTCACTAGGGCGCAGGGCAGCCGTGGTCCATTACCAATTACGTCTCTTCATGTAAGTGTTTGCCGTGTGTCCAGCCCTGTGCTGGGGGGTATGCAGATGACCTCTTTTCCTCTTCACACAGGCACCAATCCCCCACTCTGCAGAGTGATGTTCAATTTCATTCCTTCCTTCAGCTCATAATAAGCACCTACAGTGAGCTGGGTGGAAAGACAAGAGCCACATACTTGCAGAGCTAATGGTCTTTACACTGTTAATGAGCAGCAAGGCTGCAGGTCGGATCCACGGTCTGAGGAGCTGACATGGTGGGTTTTCTCCCTTTGCAGGATAAAGATTGAAGAGGAATATGCGAAGAACTTAGCTAAGCTCTCTCAGAACTCCTTGGCCGCACAGGAGGAGGGGTGAGTAGGAGGAACAGGGAGGGGGGTAGGGAGGGACAGGGACACTCAAGAAAGGGGAGGACCCCTTTTCACTGATCACTGGTCATTGCCACAGTCCCATATGGATGGGGAGGTCTCCATACACCTGGCTGAAGGTGGGTGCCCATGATTCAAAGTGAGCATTCACGGTTCATGGTGAACATTCTTGGTTCAAGGTGGGCATTCACGGCTCCAGCTGACCAGCCATGACTCCAGGTGTGGGCATCCATGCTCAAGGTTGTGCTTCCACATTATTTACTCATTAGTAGCCAAGGGCCTCCTGGCAGATGCTGGAGTATGCCAGGACCCCTTCTGCCCTTTCCCCAGTAGCTTGGAACCAGCCTCCAGATGCCTACCTCTGCTCCCTTGTCTCCGAGAGCAGGCTGGCAAGAAACTAGATGTGGGAGGATTCCACACCTGGCCCCTTGGTTAGAAGCTCTCCTGTAAGCCTAGGCCCAGGCTTCCCTCACCCTCCAGCTGTGACCATCCAGACCTCCTTGGGTGGGACCTGGGCTGGGGGAGGCCCAGCCCCACCCTCCTGGCTATAGAAGAGTCCCTAGTTGGGGGTAGATTGCTGCCTTCTCCGCTCCATATGTTAACAGAGTTTCAGCCTGCTGGTGATAAGGCAGATTGGCATAGCTGCTATGGAATACAGTTTGGCAGTGCCTCAGAAAACTAACCAGAACTCCCATAGGAACCAGCAATTCCACTCCTAAGTTTATATCCAGAAGAACTGAAAGCAGATACTCAAATATATGTACATGCATGTTCACAGCAGCATGATTTATTATAGTCACCAAGTGGAAATAACCAAAATGTCCATCAGGGATGAATGCATAAGCAAATGTTAGTCTGTCCACATTGGCTATATGGATAGGAATGTTATTCAGCCATAAGAAGGAATGACGTACTGATCCTCGTTACCATGTGGATGAACCTCAAAAACATTATACTAAGTGGAAGAAGCAAGATGCAAAGGTTGTATGTTGTAGGATTCCATTTAGAAATGTCCAGAATAGATAGATCCATGGAGACAGAATGAAGATTGGTATCAGGAGTTGGGGGAAAGGGGACTGGGAACAACTGTTTAATGGGTACAAGGTTTCCTTCTGGGGTGTATGTTCATCTGCTCAGGTTGCTATAACAGAATACCATAGGCTGAGTGACTTAAGCCATATGACTTAAGCCACAGAAATTTAATTAATCCCAATTCTGGAGGCTGGGAAGTCTAAGGTCAGGATGCCAGCAGGGTTAGTGTCCAGTAAGAGCTCTCTCATGTGTGGCAGGTGGCTTTCCCTTGGTGAGGAGAGAGAAGGAACTCTCCCGTATCTCTTCCTATGAGGACACAAATTCTATCAGATCAGGGCCCCACCCTTATGACCTCATTTAACCCTAATTACTTCCTTAGAGTAACAGATAAATGTCCAAATAACAGCCACACTGTGGACTAGAGTTTCAACCTATGGATTTGGGGAACACAAGCATTCAGTCCATCACAGGGTGATATTGATAAAAAAAAAAAATGCTTTGGAACTAGATAGAGATGGTAGTTGCCCAGGATGGCGAATGTAGTAAATGCTTGTTCTCTTTGAAGTGGTTAATTTTTTAAAAACTCTCTCTTCGGCTGTGCTGGATCTTAGTTGCGGCATGTGGGATCTAGTTCCTGATCAGGAGTCAAGCCCAGTGCTCCCCTGCATCGGGAGCACTGAGTCTTAGCCATCAGGTCACCAGGGAAATCCCCTGGTTACATTTGTGTTAAGTGAATTTCCCCTCAATCACAAAACAAAACAAGAATCTCAGAAGGTAAGAGTTGAAAGGCCCCACGAGGTCCCCTCTCTAGTCTGACCTCCCTGCAGTGCAGTCTCTATTTGAATCCCTCCTATGAAGGGAAGTGAGCCCCTGGGGATGGAAGATACTCTGTCATAGTCATCAGCTGTGATGTTGAACAAGCCCAAATCTGCCTTCATAGCTTGAATCCTCCAGGGAACAGAGGGCTTTGCCAACCAAACGTAGCTTTGATTAGGGCCTCTTCATGGGCTCACCATGCAGCCAAGAGGTTGGAATGGTTTTTACTGATCCAGCAGGCTACAAACCACAGGATCGCCCTGCTTGGCCAGTGTCCCTTCCAGGGACATCAGTGAAGGTTGCCTCCAGCCTCCTCCTGCTCCATGTACCCAGTCTGGGACCAGGCAGGAGGGGATCCATGAGGGAGTCTCCCCTCTGAACTGGGGATGGGGCTTTCCTAAGGGTTCCCATGCCCTGCAGTGCAGCTCTACTGCTCCTAAGAAATTCCATCTCCTCGGCCTGGGCCGCTGCCAGAGACACTCCGTCCTGCCCACACACATGGCATATGCTCCCGGCGAGTCCAGAGTCAGGCCTCACCAGTGTGCTGTACACATGTGCAGCTGCAAACACGGGCAGTCCGCCACATACTCACAGTCATGGATTGGCATTGCTCACCTGCAACACAGCTGTGAATACATACCCTATCAGCCCTGTACCCACGTCCCCCTCCCACACACACGCTTCTTCCAGGAGGCACATGGGCCCCCGTTCACAACCTGTAGCCCCACCGCTTTGCATTCACACATGGCTTTGGACGTCAGCCTATCCACCTGAAACTTTCAGAGCATGACGCTGGAGCCTAGAGATGCAGGGTAGCCTAGGAAGATGCTGATGGGGAGACTTGAGTTGCCCTCAGATTCCACAGGGTGTATACAGAATAAAGAGAATCAGGAGATGTATCCTGCCTTCAGTTTTGCTCTCCTGTGTGGAAAGGATTTTGGTCTTTCCTGGTTGGTAATTGTGACAGTAACATGGATTTTGATTTAGCAGGCCCCAGATGGTGTTCTGGAACAGAAATTATGTCTTGGGGTTTTTGCTTGTTTGTTTTTTCCCATCTACCTCTTATCACTGTCTTCAATGAGAGAATTTCTAAATGGCTTTTTTCCTAAGTTGTGATGTGGCTCCAGGGCTGGCTAGGATATTGCAAGGGGCCTGAACCAGCTCAGACAGGCCCGTCCGCGTGTTTGGAGTCATGTCCTCCTGCCTGTGGGGGCCCAACCTGGCAGTGGGGCCAAGGACATGGTCCTAAGTGTGACACTGTGCTTCCGCCTTTCCTCCCAATAGTCCAGATGACAGTCTCAGGCCACTGTCACCACCCCTGGGCCAGTTACTGACTGTGTGCTTTGCTGACAGCTGACTTACAAACACTCAGCACCAGCAGGGCTTCTGGGCTCTTGTTCAAATCTCCCGCAGGCTGGTGAGTAGCTTAGCTGCAGGGAGAAACACCCCCTTTGACCCCATTGTCATGGAGCTCCCGATTCTCCCCAGGACTGCTTCTGTGAGCAGCTGACTTTTGTCCGAGTTGTGCAATCCATCTGGAGGTCACCTGTGTGCGTGGTGTGGGCTCAGGGGTAGGATTTCTTTTTCCCTGTGGATGTAGAGTTGTCTCTGCACCAGGTGTTGAAAGGCTGTCCGTTTCTCCGTGAAGATGCCTGGCATCTTTATTGCGCATAGATCACCCGTATTTGGATAAATCTTTTTCCGGACCTGGTGTTCTGATCCCGTATCTGTATGACTCTCAGGACTCCTTCCACTCCCTCCTCCTTCCCACCCCAGGCCCTCTCCCCATCTGCCCAGTCAGGGGAGGGGATAGGCCACCCAGCATGGCCCCAGCCCAGCTCCCAGGAGCTCAGGCCCTTCAGGCCAAGACAGATGTCAGCAGCCTGCATCATCCCAGCTCCCCATCCCTTCTCAGGGGGGCCCCCCAGCCAGAATCACCCAAGGGCACCTTTCTTTGCTGTCTGACTCCTAGATAAAATCGGTCAGGCACTTCCCATAAACACCCACCCTGGCCTGAGCCAGCACCACCACCAGACAGGCCTGGACTCTGATCAGAGCGATCCATTCTGTTCTGTTGGGTAATTTTCAGCTGCTGGCTGCTTGGCTCAGAATCCAGATGCCTCGCAGCAGGCTGTCTTTTAATCAGATTTTGCCACTCGAGTTTAATGAATTCTCTGGGGGAAGTGGCTTTTTGATGAAAGGAAGTCAACTGACCATTCAGCCCTGGTGTACTGGCTGGGTGAAGAGGTCTCGAGCAAGAATGCAGGAATATCAGTGGGGAGGTCAGAGAGGTTCAAGAGTCCTCAATCAGGGAGATTGGAGCGTGGGGGCTTGCGTTCAAAAGTCCAGGGGACTTTAGGAGATTGCTTGTACTTGGAACATCTCTTTCAAGTGGAAAAGCGATTTAGCTTAGAGGACTCTGCCATTCTCTGGTTGGCTGTGGGCAGCACTGGGGCTTATCGGCCAGAATCGGTTCTAGAGCGCGGGTGGGGAGGCCATGTTCCTGAAGATGGGGATGGCAAGCCTTCTTAGCTGTGTGGGCAGCCCTAGGAGGCCCCTAGACCCAGGTGGTCCATCTTTGCCCGCCCCCCCAGAAGTCAGGCCACTGGAGGTTTGCCTGCAAGCAGGGCTGTGTGATACCTTCTGTTAGAGGAGGGCTTCTCCCTGGAAAGGCACCCATTCTCCTTCCTTGTTTGCCAGCAGGTGTTTGCACCCCTCAAGAGTAAACCAGGGAGGGTGATGGGAAGGCAGGAGACAGTCATGGGACAGGTATCAGGGCCCTCGTGACACCGCCCACCACCCCCATCTCCCTAATCCTCTGGACTTCTGGACATGTCCCAGGCACTCAGCTGGCTGCTGCAGTCAGTTCTCTCAGCATGATGCTCAGCTCGTTTGGGGGTGGCTTTTCCGGTCCTGTAGGTCAAGGCGTGGTACTCATGTTTGTTTTGTGCCCAACCTCCTCGTCCAAGTCCATGGTCTCAGGCATCGTACGTTCCCCAGGGGCTCGGAGTCAAAACCCACCATCCTGCCTCATGGGGGGAGGGCTGTGGCCTCTGACCTGAGGTCAGTGCGTCCGTCCTCGAGCCTCACCATCTCCTTGGTGTTGCAGCTCCCTGGGAGAAGCGTGGGCGCAGGTGAAGAAGAGCCTTGCGGATGAGGCTGAAGTTCACCTCAAGTTCTCTGCCAAGGTAACCCCTCCCTGGGTTGGTCTTACACACCCATGTGCAGCTGCTTCTCCAGTGTGTGGTGTTGCCTGGTTTCCATGGTGTAAATTTCGAGAGTCAGGAAGAGATGCTAGCATTAGATGGTTGCTCACCTATACCAACAAAATAGCATCAAAAGCCATACACATTCATCAAGAGTGTAGATAATAGTCAGATGTCGTTAAAAGGAGGGTATGAGGGTATGTGTTACCTTTGTTTTTAATACAGTTTGTTCATTTTAAGTTTAGACCATTTAATTTTTAATACTGGTTGTTCTTTACTAATCAACTCACAAAATTCCTCCAAGTTTAACCCTGGGCTATGGTGAGCCTTGGGCTTCCCTGGTAACTCAGACGGTAAAGAATCTGCCTGCATTGCAGGAGACCCAGGTTCGATCCCTGGGTTGGAAAGATCCCCTTAGAGAAGGGAATGGCTTCCCACTCCAGTTTTCTTGCTTGGAGAAATGCCATGGACAGAGCAACCTGGCAGGCTACAGTCCGTGGGGTTGCCAAGAGTCAGACACAACTTGGTGACTTAGCATAGCACAGCATAGTTGATTTACAGTGCTGTGCTCACCTCTGCTGTATAACAAAGTGACTCAGTTATATACAGTATAGACATCCTTTTTTTTTCAGGGCTTCCCTGATAGCTCAGCTGGTAAAGAATCCACCTGCAATGCAGGAGACCCTGGTTTGATTCTTGGGCTGGGAAGATCCCACTGGAGAAAGGATAGGCTACCCACTCCAGTATTCTTGGGCTTCCCTTGTGGCTCAGCTGGTAAAGAATCCATCTGCAGTGCGGGAGACCTGGGTTCGATCCCTAGGTTGGGAAGATCCCCTGGAGAACAGAAAGGCTCCAGTATTCTGGCCTGGAGAACTCCATGGCATACAAAGTCCGTGGAGTTGCAAAGAGTCGGACAGGACGGAGCGACTTTCACTTTCACTTTCAAAGACATTCTTTTTAAATTTTCTTTCCATTATGGCTTAGCACAGGATATTGATTAGAGTTGCCTGTAAGCCCATACTTTAAAATTGAGGGTTACACTACCTCCTTTACTACTTGAAGGTGGCATCCCCCAAGATGGCTGCTCTTTCCCGAGATTTCCACGCTCAGCACTCACTAGTCCTATCTCTTTTCTAGTGTTTTCTTCACAGCAGTTGCATTTCTGGGCTTTGTGCACTGTTGGGGGACAGGAAACTGGCTTTGTTTCCAGGTCTCCCCACCCTGCCCCATGATGGTTCTCTGCACACCACGGGCAGAATGAATGACTCATACAGTTGAGATGTGCAAAGGAGCTTAATAAAGAGCTGAGGTGGGAGGGGAAACAGTGCCATTACCAGCTCCCCACTACTGAAGATGCTGGTGCCCCACAGGGGAGTTGACACCCAAATGTGAGTGAGAATTCCTGCACCAACAAGGGCGCACTAACCTTAGACACCAAGCTTTTCACAAGGAAATTGCCTCTCGAGCACTGGGAGAGAAAGGAGCCCCGTAAATGAGTCGCCTTTGAGCCTTGTATACAGAGCAGTGAGTTATTTTTAAGCTGTAGATCACAGCAATGTTCCCTCTAGGTCTCCCTCCTGCTCTCCTAACCCCCGGCAGCTCCAATCTCTGCGGTTGTAGAAACCTCCATTGACCGTGAGATGAATGGTAAGGCTGTGTTGTGAGCATTGTGAGCATCAAGGCTGGGAGCCAGGTCTGCAGGCTTCTAAATGGTCACCTGCTGGATCCCCAGGAATCCTGGTGGCCTTTACTCCCCATCAGCAGGCCCCCGATTCTCAGTCAGTTGTGAAGTACTCGCTGGGTGACAGAGCCCTCCCCCATGCAGTTTTCCTATAATCTTACTTTTTACTACGGCTACTCGAAGCACTGGTGGCTCAGACAGTAAAGAATCCGCCTGCAATGCAGGAGACCTGGATTCAATCCCTGGGTCAGGAAAATCCCTTGGAGAAGGGAACGGCTACCCACTCCAGTATTCTGGCCCAGAGAATTCCATGGACAGAGGAACCTGGTGGCCTACAGTCCATGGGGTTGCAAAGAGTCGGACATGACTGAGCAATTCTTACACATACTCACAGCACTGCTTCTAGTCACCAAATGTCTGGGTTTTCCCCACACTGACCACTCTGACCCCAGCTGGGGCTCCTACAGTGTAATTCACTTCTGACACTTAACTGCCTAGAGCTCAGCGTCAGATCCTGCAGGTCAAGGACTCAGTCCCACGGGGCCACCCTTGCTTCAGACGGCTGTTATAAGTAGTGGGTCACCAGGTTACCCCCGACTTCTGTCCCGCTTCGCTGCAAATCAGAGTTTTGAGTGATCCCCTCGTCAGGTTTGCTAACTTATTAGAAGAGATCACAAAACTCAGGAAGACGCTTATTCATCAGTTTATTATATATTAAAGGGCATGATAAAGGCCACAGATGAACAGATGCTCAGGGTCAGGTAAGAAAGGGTCCTGAGTGCAGGAGTGTCTGTTCCCATGGTGCTGGGGGTGCACATCCCAGCACATGGGTGTGTTCACCAACTCAGAACCTCTAGGACCTTGTGATTTTTCAGACTTTTGTGGAGGTTTCATCACATGTGCTGTGTGTTAGTCACTCAGTTGTGTCTGACTCTTTGCAACCCCATGGGCTATAGCCCACCAGCCTCCTTGTCCATGGGGATTCTCTCGGCAAGAATATTGGAGTGGGGTTGCCATGCCCTCCTCCAGGGGATCTTCCCAACCCAGGGATCAAACCCAGGTCTCCCTCATTGCAGGTGGATTCTTTACCATCTGAGCTACCAGGGAAGCCCATGAATACTAGAATGGGTAGCCTCTCCCTCTTCAGGGGATCTTCCCAACCCAGGAATAGAACTGGGCTTTCCTGCATTTCAGGCGGATTCTTTACCAGCTGAGCTCCCAGGGAAGCCCTTCATCGCATAGGCATCATTATTAATTCAGTCTCCAGCCCCTTTCTTCTCCCTCCAGGGGATCGGAGGAGGGGGCTGAAATTTCCATTCATGGCCTGGTCTTTTTGGTGACCAACCCCCATCCAGGAGCCCACCCAGACTCGTCTCATAAGAAATGTAGGAATCTGGTGTCAGAACTGGGCTCAAAGACCAAATGTTAAACCAGAAGATGCTCTCCCAGCACCTTTGTTGTTCAGGAAATTACGAAGGCTCTAGGAGTTCTGGCCAGGAGCTGGGAATGAAGAGCAAAATAAATGTGTTGTCATTTGGTTGGCCAAAAAGTTCATTTGGGGTTTTCTGTAACATGGGAAAATCCTAACCTACCTTTCAGCCAACCCCATATATCACAACATCACGGTTATGTGAACGTCATGTGCAGGATGTAATCATCTCCCTTAGTTGTATCAGCCATCATGCAAGACAACATTGCCATTTCACAAATGAGAAGGAACAAAGAGGTCAAGTCACAGCCCGTGGTCACACAGCCAAGTGGGCTCAGCTGCTGAGGAAACAAAGGAGAAGACCGAGTGGGTTGGAGCCTTGACCCCTGGACCTTTCCTCTGGGCAGACCAGCAGCATTTAAAACCCAGAACTCTGTGCTCAAGCACACTGCCCTCGCTTAGGGGCTGTCCACAGTGGTACAGGCTGACCTTCCAAATGCCAGGATGTTTTAATTCAGAGCTGACTTCATCTAGCTTATGGGAGGCTTCTGAAAAATATTCACACAAAATTCACACACAGATTTTTCCATAAGAATGTCTACTGCCTCCAGCCCATCAGTCAGTGTTGGTGGCCTCAGGCAGTCTTAGTAGCAGCCCAGTGGTTGTATGACAATTCCTTATAAAGAAAAGACTATCCATCCACCATAGATAAATATAGCTCCACATGTGCAAAAGCCATTTTAACATCTGCTCCGAAAGGCTCCTTGAAAATGTCCTTCCTGAGTATTCTGTGTCGAGGGGCAAGAGCTCTTTAAGAAATGCAATTTCATTCCAGGGATCTTAGGCTTTTCTAAGTCTCCTAGCTTGAGCCATTGTTCATAGCAACAGACTATTAAAGAAATAAGATTGCTCTGTATAAAGGAAGTTATACCTGGTTCTGGGTGAGGAAGAGAGGAAAATTCCTTGCGATGGGAGAAAATTTAATCATGCAATCGAGGCCATGTATTCAGCCAGAAGATTTTTGGGGGGCACAGAGGGCATCAAGAAAATGATAAAAAATGATTTTTTATCAGTGCTATCACTCACAAGCTTTGTGATCTTAAGGGAAGCCACTTAGCATCCCTGGGCTTCCATTTTTTTTAAGTGTGAAGTGTTTGGACCAAATTAGTGAGACTTGAAACTGACTTGACTGTGACCCAGTTATACATTTTCCATGGCCACCTGGAACACACGTGTATCCACACCTAGATAATCATATACGGATACTCCCGTATGTGGCTAAAACATCTCTGATGTTTCCTCTTCATATCTGGGCTATGTTCATCAAAAAGCTCGTCCTGATCCACTAACCATTTCCCAGCTCTTAGCAATGCACTGTTCGAGAAGCACGGGACCAGAAACAGGCATCCTTGCTCTATATAGTACTTGACTTTAGTGTGTCTTTTTTACAAATTGAAGATATGTGGCAACCCTGCCTTGTCAGATGATGGTTAGCATTTTTTTAGAAATAAATATTTTTATTTTGACCATACCCAAAGCATGCAAGGTCTTAGCTCCCCGACCAGGGATCAAACCTGTGCCCCCTGCCTTGGAAGCACAGAGTCTTAACCACTGGACCACCAGGGAAATCCAAGCAATAAGTATTTTTAAAATTAAGGCATGAACATTTTTAAGACATAATGCTATCGCACAGTTAATAAACTACATGCATGCATGCTCAGTCGTGTCCGACTCTTTTCGACTCCGTGGACCGTAGCCCGCAGGCTCCTCAGTCCATGGGATTGATTTTCCAGGCAAGAATACTGGAGTCCGTTGCCATTTCCTCCTCCAGGGGGTCTTCCTGACCCAGGGACTGAACCTACATCTGTGTCTCCTGCATCGGCAGGCGAATCTTAACCACTGAGCCACCTGGGAAGCCCTAATCGACTGCAGTATAGTATAAAAGCATTGCCGTCGTGTACACTGGGAAACCAGAGCGTCCTTGTGACCTGCTCTAGTGCACCACTCCCTTTTTTGTGACGTTGACTTGATTGTGGTGGTCCGTCACCCAACCCACAGTTGCGTCTAAAATTCCTTCCGACCTGAGACTTCTCGTGCTCTCTTCTGATGAGTGACGTGGAAGCAAGAGGCAGAAATTCCGAAAGGCAAACTGAATGGCCTCAATGGCCTATTGCAACCGAGCCAGGCCAGTTCATGTTCATAAGGACAAGCTTCTGTGGAGGACTTTGGCCTCCTGGTTAGCCAGAGATGCTTAAAACTTGAGAATGAGTATAAAGACATCTAGCCAACTTTCTTAAAAAATCAGCCTTTTTGTTAAAGTACTTAAAATATAGAGGGAGACTCTGTGGGTCTTCAATCCATGGGATTGAATCACTTCTAACAGCCAGTAGTGTGATGTTTCTAGAATGTCATTTGGAATTTGGGGAGAGCCTTGGGAGTCCTGGCAGGATCTTGGTCCCTCCCCAGAACACACAGTCTGGGGCCGGGACCCAGAAATCCTGAGCGTTGACTAGTCTCTGCAGGTCACTCCTGGGCATGTGAATATATGGAAATCACTCACGTTCAGGTCCTCAGAAAGAGAGCTCAGAGTTACTGGGTCAACAAGCCGAGTTAACCCACATAGACCCACAACCAGGAGCAGGTTCCCGAGGCAGCCAGCCAACTATGCAGCCCTCCCCCTCCTCCCCCAGGGCCTAATCTGTGTGGGGAAGGGGTTCTCTAGGTCTCCGAAGCACTTAAGTTTGTAACATCTTACAGATTGCCACCAGATGGGGGTGTTTTCCTGTGCAAGGAATCTTCCCAGGGCTCAACACCATGATAGCACACATTACAGCCAATGTGAGGAGAAGGGTGTTAGGGCAGCCCCCGCTCCATTAGTCTTTGAAGGTCACCCACCAGCAAAGCATCATCCCATCACCCAGAGCATTGGGCCCCGAAAGTCTTGTCATTTTTCCAAGTAGTGCAGGAGGGCCCACTGTGTACCAGCTCCGACCAGGCACTGTGGATACAGCAGGGGCCCAGCCAGCATGGCCTCCACCCTCCTAGAGTTCAGAGTCAACCAACGTGTAATCAGTGGTTTGGTACAGGGAGCACCTCCATCCTTGAGGGCTTCTGGGGAAAAGGTAATGTAGCAAGAAAGAGCCTGGTGAGGAGGGAGAGAAGTCCCAGAGTCCCAGAGCTAGGGCATCATCCATCCAGAGAGGTTCAGTTCTGACTCCCAGAGAGAAGGGTGGAGGTTGAGAGACCCTGGAAGGCCAATTCAGGAGCCCTAGGAGGCCAGTAAGAAGGTCCTAGAGGTTATGTTGGGGGCCTTAGGAGCCGAGAAAGGGTGGGTGAGGCTCTGAGAGGCTGAGTCGGGGGCAGGGAGGCCATTAGACTGTGCCTTTGACCACAGCAGGTCCATATTTATCTGTTATCACATACATCTCATGTTCATACCCTCCAAAAAAGTTTTAAGTAAAAGTTCTCCTTCCAAAGAGAGTGGGGTGGGAAAGAGGAAAGGAATGAAAGAAAAGAAAGCTGGGAAACCTGATACCACCCAGCGCCTCTCAGAGCATAAAGGGCCCTTCTCTGGCCCTAGAGGTGCAAGGCTGGTCCACTCTGGTGGCATGGGGGTGCACCAGCCTCCACGCAGACGAGCGGGCACAGGCCAGGAAGGGTCCCTGTGAGCTCCCACCAGGGCTTCCTGGAGATTCGGACCACGTGCACATCATCTGTGGTCCTTGCACCTGGCACGTGGTAGATCAATAAGTAGAACTGACCTGAGGTCGCCTGGTTAAGTATCGCCCTTGTGATAGTGGCTGAGTGTTTGGGGTCACAGGGATGGTCCCCAAAGCTCCCAGTTTAGAAAATAAGGGAGATTACATCTAAGCAAAGCCCCGGAGGAGCCTCTGCGGGCTTCACACAGGAAAGGAGTGCCCACAGGGACTTGGTGGGCTCCAGGCACTAACCCATCCATTGGTGTGAACCCTGGGCCTGGCCAGTGGAGGTGACTTCCTCAACTGCATACACAACCACTTGTCTCTGACCTCCCGGTGAGATGGTATCCATCCTCACCCATGGGGTGGGAGAGAGCACCCCCTCCCTCCTCTCATAGCTGGTGCCCCTCGGGTCCTGAGTGTGTCTCCCCCATCAACAGCTGCACAGTGAGGTGGAGAAACCTCTGATGAACTTCCGTGAGAACTTCAAGAAGGACATGAAGAAGTGTGACCACCACATCGCAGACCTCCGCAAGCAGCTTGCCAGCCGCTACGCCGCGGTGGAGAAGGTGAGGGCCCAGGTCGCGGAGTGGGAGGGGTCCTGCTGGAAGGAGCAGGGGCTGAGGGCCGGCAGGGGCTCCGTGTGCCATAGCAGGGGCGTTTGTCCCCGCTGCAGCCGGATCTGGGGTTGAGGGGTAGTGTGAGAACCCCCTCCCCTGGCCAAAAGTTAAGTGTATGCTTCCCCTGGTGCTCAGATTCCCAGTGAGTGTGGGAGAGGCTGCACCTGCCTTGGGGTTGTAGAATGTGAGACAAGGTACACCCTGATTTTGAGGGTCCTGAAGCCTGGATGTACTGCCACTCCACACAGGGCCCCTTTGTCTGGGTCTCACCTGGCAGAATCCCTCCTGACTGGACCACTCCCCTCCCTGAGGCCAAGGTGGTCTGACCTTGCTGGGAGCTCTGATGGTCAGTTATGGAGCAAAGAGAGGTCTCCCCCCGGGGCTGACCCCAGCACCTTTGGGAGAGGTAAAGGAGAAGAGGGCCATGTTACTGCTGTGGGCACCCTAGACCCTGCCAGTGGCCAGCACCGATAGGCCCATCCCACCCCAGAATGGGGAGGCTGGTGTTGCCAGCTGCTGAGCACTGTTGGGAGGTGACGTCAATGATCTCTGTGGTCCCTGCCACCCCGGAGAAGCTGTGGTCTCAGGACTGCCTGGGCCCCCATTACATGTACATGCTCCAGTGAAAACATGCTCTGGGGGGCTTGCTCTAGGCCAAGGATGGAAAGGATGCTTTGCAGCCTCAGTGTGGTCTCCAGCTGGCTGAGTGATGCTGGTCTGGCCACTTAGCCTGACGGAGCCCCTGTAGCCTCATTTACCAAAGCAGGGAAAAGAAACGACTTACCTAGGAAAGAACCTGATGCTGGGAAAGATTAAAGGCAGGAGGAGAAGGGGGCGGCAGAGATGGTTGGATGGCATCACCAACTCAATGGACATGAGTGTGAGCAAACTCCAGGAGATAGTGACAGAAAGGGGAGTGTGGCGTGCTGCAGTCCATGGGGTTGCAAAGAGTCAGACACAGCGACTGAACAACAACCTAAAAAAGGAAGCCAGGCCCAGTGGGCCCCTGCTGTCTCTGAGCCTGTGATTAACTCCACGTCCTTGGACCCCAGGCCCGAAAAGCCCTCACGGAGCGACAAAGAGACTTGGAGATGAAGACCCAGCAGCTGGAGATCAAGCTGAGCAACAAGACAGAGGAGGACATCAAGAAGGCTCGGAGGAAGTCCACACAGGCGGGTGAGTGCGGCCCTGCCGCCTGCTGCCCTGTCCTCGCCTGGTCCCAGAGGCATGGTCAGGAGAGGCTGGGAGATGGGGCGCCTGGGAGCGTGCGTTCCCCAGGGCGAGACTGGGGGGTGCAGGCTGTGGAGCGGGAAGCAGTGGCGAGGGAGGGTCACCCCACACCCTACCCCGAGAGGGCTGCTTCTGACCCAAGCCCAGGGCCTCTGGTCAGGTGGTGGGCAGACTCCTCCAGGGGCCTGGAATTGAGGGGTCTTGCTGCTGCCTGGAGTTCCTCAAAGTGCAAACCCCACCCACCCTCCAAGTTGCCCCACCTCCCCGGGTAATAGTTCTCCAAAGGTTTTCCTCTAGTGATGGACTTCTGACCCAGAACAGAGGCTGACGTTTTGTTTAAAGAAATAATCGTATTTCAGGGACTTCTCTGGCAATTCAGTGGTTAAGACTACTCGCTTCCAGCGCAAAGGGTGCAGGTTTGACACCTGGTTGGATAACTAAGAACCCACATGCCTTGCAGTGCAGCCAAGAAAATATTTTTAAAAAAGAAAAGAAAGAACCATATTTCAGATTCTCTCCAAAATATTTCTCAGTGAGTCAGCTTCTGCTTCCACCTAGAGGTAAAAATTAGCTAATGCACAAAGAAGGGGGAGAAAAATCAGCAAGAAACAGTTTTTTTAAAAAAATTCCAATATTTCTTAACCAGTTTCACAGTGTACAAGGACAATGCATTTTGCTTTCTGGGATTAGAATATGTGCTGTGAGATAAGGTTTGGATTGGATGGTTTGGTCTCTAAATCTTTTTCACCCTAACTTCTGGTGAACCTGGTGTAATTAGTTCATTAAAGGATGAAAAACAGGAATCTTAGGGACATTTGGAAATAAGGTGTTTTAAAGATGTCATAACAGAATAATGTAATATAAATGCTACATTTATATAAAGATCTTTAATAGCACAGTAGTTGAAACAGAGGCCATGCTGCACTTGTTGGGAGTAGGAAAGAAAACCCAAGGAGAGGAGAGGCACATTTAAATTAGCTTAACTAAAGAAACTGTTAAATAATTATATTACAAAATCAATATTGCTGTTTGACAAAATATTTTAATCAACACATAAGAATATAAAATCTTATTCCCCAGATATAGTCACTGTCAACACACCCTAATTTTTTTTAATGTTTTTAATACTTAAATTTATATACATATCATATTATACTGTTCTGAACTTGTATTTCAATAGATGTATCTTAGAGATAGGTCTGTTTCATCATCAATTTATTTACCCATCCATTTATGTACATCAGATTTCCTAAATAGTTGAATAACGTGCAAGTATATGATTGTCTCCAGATTTATTTCATCATTCCCCTAATGGACTTTTGTGGGACTTCCAGATTGTTTCAGAGCGTCTTTCAATGCCAGCGACGCTGTGACTATAAATGCCTCTCTGTGGGGGGTGGGGGTCTGCCTGTCGCCGGGATGTGGGGGGTGTAACTGGGCCAGAGGCTTGTATTCATCTTGATGGATGTTTCCAAGTTGCTTTGCGGATGGGTGTGCCTACTCTATACGGATGCCTGTTCCCTAAACTCTTGTCAACACTGTATGCTGTCTCATTTCGATAGCATAGCTATCTAGTGAAAAATAGTATTTTGTTTCTAATTTAATTTACACTGCTTTTTGAGTGGAGTTGAGCATTTTAAAAATAGACTTTTAAATCATCTGTGACTTTTGTTTTAAAATGATTCACTCATATTCTCTTCCCATTTTCTTGTCAGATGGCTGGTCTTGTTCTCATTGATTGACTGACAGGGATTATGTTAGGAAAATCAACATTTTGTCATTTGAATTGCAAATATTTTTCCTAAGTGGTTTATTTTTTAATTGTGTTCTTTGTATTTCTTTTTCATTTTTTTTCTTGGTTTGTTTAAACATCACTGTGGCTCTCTGAAAGAACTGTTATTATCCCCATTTTACAGATGAGGAAACTGAGGCACAGGCAGGTGAATCAACTTGGTCCAAGGCTACAGAGCTAGTAAACAGTAGAGCTATATGACACCCCAATAGTCTGGTTCCAGAATCCATGTCCTTAACCCGTACTGTTCAGAAGGGTCTGATTTCAAACCCTTGGACTACATAGAGAAGAGACACACCTGCCTTCATCTACATTATTTCCTGATGTTGCAGAAGTTCATGAAGCATGTTCTCAACATCAGGATCAACAAATAAAGCTCTGGGAATTTCATATTGTGTTTATAAGGGTGACTTCACCCACTGGTCAGGCACAGGCTTTTGGTGGGACTGTGACTGCAGTGAAATATCCACTTTCTTCCCTCCAGTTCAGTCCTTCTTGGGATCAAGGGCCCAGCCATTGGCTTGGACCAAGAGCAAAATGAACCAAGCCCTTGATGTGGGTTCTGTTACTCAAGGCTTAGCTCCCAGATAATGGTGTGGCTCACTGGGGAGGAGACCCTGAGCCAGGCACTGGGCATAACTCTTCCCCACTTGCCTTCACTTTCATATCTGAATACACGTGAGCAAGTGATGCCATTCTAGGGATCCCTTTGAAGGGTTAATCCATTATCGTTGGGTTTACTCATGAGTTTTCCCATCGTGGGCAGAGTCCCTGGTGTCTTCCTTTCTCTGGAACCCTGTGATGATCAGGAAGCTCTGTGCAGACCGACCTGTGTGATGTACACACGGATCACCCAGGACACTTGTGCAAATAGTTTCTGATTCACCCTGTCTGGGGAACGTCATGAGATCATATTTGGACCAAATATCCAGGGTGTACCAATGCTTCTGGTCTAGGAATTGTGTTCTTTGTAGCAAGAGTCTAGGGTACCAGGACCTTAGTAATACTTCCAGTTTGCTTTCTTTCTAACTATAAACTGTCTCAAACATATATACAATTACATGAAAGAATACAGTGGCCATCAAGATAGAATAGTTTGTTTCAGATGTCTCTCTTAAGAAATGCTATCGAAAGAGCCCATCCCTTCCCACCCCGACCCTTTCTCTGTTTCCCAAGGTAGCCAGTATCCTGGAATTGGTGTGTCAAACTCTGGTGCCTGTTTTTATACCATTACTGCACATGAATGAGCCATAAAGCATCAGACACGTTCTTTGGTGTTTCAGAATGACAGCCTGCTGCCTGTACACACACACAGACACACGCATACAGACACACAACCACAGAGACACACACAGACACACCAGTGGTTGGATGTGATGTGCAAACTTCCCTTCTGTAAATAGTACCGCGTTGCTTGAGACACATGTTCAACCAAGCAGGACTTGCCATTGTGAAATAAAACTGCCATCTCTAGAGGAGGAAGCATTTCTGAGGCTCATGATAGACTTGAGGGGTCCCCGGAGTGCCCCCACCCACACCGTACATACACTCTTACTGAGAAACCCCCTTCCTGAGTTTTTGGCATCTGGAGTCCAGTTCAGGTGGACGCTCTGAAGCCAGTCTTTCATAATGTTGGGTTGCCCCTTCTTTGCCTCCATCACCTCGGCCATGGGGTGCAGGGGGCAGAGGGCAGCCCTGGTGAGGAGTGGCAGAGTGACAGTGGCCTTGGCGCTTTGCAGGAGATGACCTCATGCGCTGTGTGGACCTCTACAACCAGGCCCAGTCCAAGTGGTTTGAAGAGATGGTGACCACGACGTTGGTGAGTGACTGGAGATGCGGAAGCATGTCCCCGCAGGGGTGGGCGCTCAGGAAGCTGTGGGTGGATGCTGGTGGACATGAGGGTGATGGGGTGGAGGTGAGAGATGGTCATTTGATCTGCTCTAATGTTGAGACTGAGAGCTTATCTCCAGGCCAGGCCATGTGGATTCATACCCTTGCTCTGGCACTTCCTACTGCGTGAACACAGGCAGCTATGGGCTCTTGCCATATCCTCCTGAGGGGTCAGGGTCAACTGAGCAGAGAGTGGTCCATTTAGGAAAAATAGCCAAGTTGTAGGAAATGTGGGCCTTCCTACCCCCAGAAGAATTAAGGGTCTTCAGTTGCAGAGCCTTGCGAGACGTGTGGGTGGGTGAGGTTGGGGCACTGGGGGAGGCCTCTGACCAGGGGTGGGGGAACAGGCATCAGACCACTTCTTTGCTCTCCTGAGTATTTCTGTGAAGTCAGCACCCGCTGAATAGATGGTGAGATGGGTTGGCACTTGGGCCACTGGGCCAGGTGAGAAAGGAGATGTCCTGCCAAGTACTTATCACACCATCCCTCTGCCCCAAGCCACCCCCGTCCATCTGCCCATCCAGCACGGGACAAACCCTCTGCTTTCCCCAGGTACCAGCCCACCAGAGCAGATTAGAGGCCTCCCCCAGGGACAGTGACCTAGATTTCCTCCTGGTTAATCTCCTAATTAAGCTTCCTGCTTACTCCCCCTCACTCCCCGGCTAATCATCTGGGCAGTGACCTAGTTGGACACTGAATAGTGGCTGGATCCCCTAAATTCCAAAGAAGCAGAGCCATCTAGGAGCCAAAGCAAATTTCTGCTCTTCCTTGTGGCCTTGGCCACCCCGTTCCTGGCCCTCCTGCCTCCCCGGCCTTTCCCTCAGCACTCAGGGTGGACAGAGACGAGGCCACTCAGCAAAGGTCCAGGGACAAAGCCCCCAAATTTTGAAGGGCAGAAGCTCCTGCTTGTGTTTCATTTCTCAGCCCTGTCAGGGCCTGGGGCTGCAGTGGTGCAGAAGTTTGATTAAGGGCACAACAGGGGGCTTCTCCAGTGATCCAGTGGCTAAGACTCCACACTCCCAGTGCAAGTGGCCTGGGTTCAGTCCCTGGTCAGGGAACTACATCCCACATGTGCAACTAAGAATCTGTGCAGCCAAAAAAAAAAAAAATTACAAAAGTGCAGATCCCACTGCTCCCATAATTCCCTGTCACTCTGGGCAAGCGATGTTACCTCTCGAGGTGTTCATTCCCTTGTTTGGAAAAGGTAAGAACAGAACCTGTATCTCTTAACATTGTGATGAGGACAATTAAGCAATGCGCGGAAAGCTCGTAGCACCCACCATGCCTGGCAGAAGGAGATTCAGGAAACAGCAGCTACTGTGTCCTTGGCTATAGCTTCGCCCCCAGATACGGGATGGGTGCCTCGCCAGACCCCAGGGAGTTGGGCAGCATCTGTGTTTTGCCTCTAGGATGGTCTGGGACCCGTGTAGGGGGAAGGTCCCCAGGTTGCAGGGACACCCCCCAGAGGTCTCTGTGGGTTTCCTCCTGGGCAGGAGCTGGAGCGGCTGGAGGTGGAGAGGGTGGAGATGATACGGCAGCACCTCTGCCAGTACACGCAGCTGCGGCACGAGACGGACATGTTCAACCAAAGCGTGAGTTCTCTGCCCTAGCAGAGGCCAGCAGGGCCCCTGGGGGACACTGGGCCAGGGGGAACCATGGCCTTTGTGCCGTGGTGGCAGGTTACACAGCTGCTACGGAGGAATCTGTCCTGAGAGGGGGCCGGGACTCGGGCCTGTGGGCGACCTCTTGGGATGGACGTGTCAGTTACCCTGGACATCCACGTGACTCCATCCCAAGCGCACCCCATAGATGCGTTATGATGGTTAAAATAGCTGGAGGGGACCTTGCCTCTGCTGGATTTCTTACAATGCTGGAGCTATTCAAAACTTCTCAAGCTAAAGTTCAGTAAACCTGTTTTCAGGTGGTAAATGGGGGAACCTGTGGAAAGAGGAACGGGTCACAGACTCTTGAGCCCACCTGCCCTTTCACCCGCCCTGTGGTCTGGAGGGTCATGTGTATGAGGGGAAGCAGAGCAGAGGCCAGAGCTCTGCGCCTCCCCACCCCTAGTTCTCCCAGCTCCATGTCTGTCCCTCACACGGGCCTCCCTGGGACCCACAGCCCTCTAGAGGAGCTGCTGTGTTGGGCGCAAGGGTGTGAGTGGCGTGGCTCAGAGGACACGCCCCTGACTCCACCTCCGCCTCTGACTGTGTCCTCTTTCTCCATCCCTTGCAGACAGTCGAGCCTGTGGACCAACTGCTTCGAAAAGTGGACCCAGCCAAAGACAGGGAGCTGTGGGTCAGAGAGCACAAGACGGGCAGCATCCGCCCCGTGGACATGGAGATCTAGACACGAGGCCCGGGGGGTCCTGCTGAGGAGGGGCTGGGGGTCCCACGGAGAGGAGGTGGCGATCCCGCCGGGGGGGCCTGCTGTCGGGAGTGGCGCTGCCCTCCCCCTGCTCTCCTGGTCCACTGAGGAGAGGGGACAGTGATGCCAGAAGGGCGGCCCAGATGGCCCCACAGGGAGCTCCCCGGTGTTCCCAGGCCGAGAAGATGGATCCACAGCCCTGCCCTTGTCTCTGAGGCTGAAGCCCCCTGAGTCCCGTGCTGCGCTTGCCACTCCAAGGACAAACCGAGACTGGAACTCTGTGGTCCCTATTGAGTACCAGAGGGGTCCCCTCCCCACCCAGAGCAGTTGTGTCCCATGCTCGTGCCCCTAGAAGCCCAACGGCCCTTCTTCCATCTGACCTCCTGTCTCCAGGCCTTTGGAGGGGCAGGAGAGCCAAGTGTCAGGGTCAGAGTCATGGAGAGAAGGCCACCATTCAGCACAGCAGCCCGCACCCAGAATGCTTTGCAGCAGCCCTCTCTCTTGATTTCCGCCCCCCTCAAATATTCTGAGGGCCTTGAATATTCTGAGGGCTTACATCCTGGCTCTTCTCTGCTACTTTTCACCAATGGGAGTCTTGGGAAGAAGGTCTGGCTCCAGTTTTCCCAGACTGACCCTGCCTGGAGAGGTCAGGATGAAACTACCTCATTCAGGAAATTCACCCCAAGTTGGAGCAGTGAATCGTGTGCCTGTTAGATCAGGCATCCATGTCACTCGCTCTTTCCAGACATCCCAGTCCACCCAACCTGCAGCCGCTTCCTCGGGGAAGCCCCCTCCTCCACCCTCGCCCATCCCAGGGAGCTGAGTCGGGGAGCTCCCTCATGTCAGGGAGGGGTTGGGACAAGTCTGTCGCCTCACAGGTGGTTCCACCTGCCCGTGCACAGTGGAATTGGGACTGCTGCTCCGTGTATGGCTCTCACTGGGGGGCACCACGCAGGCATTGCAGACTGTCACGGCCACAGTACATGTCACCATCCAGGCAGTCGGGTACCTTGGCCTCTCAGCTCCTTCTGCACGTTCCCAAGCCCCGCATGGAGCCCCTGCTTGGGGCTGGTGCCCCCTTGCCCTTTTGCCATCTCCTTTTTCCCTGAGAAAGCCTGGTCTGAGCATGACCTGGGAAGCCACCAGGTCCTCACTCATCACTTTCTCGCTTACATAGTAAATCTTGAGAATTGCCTTGAGGGGACTGGAAGCAGAAAAGGGCTGGAGGAGGTCAGACAGCTTGCAAGGAGCACATTCTAGCCTGGAGCCCACACCCTAAGAACCTGTGTTTCTTCACTTTTCCCATTGATTACTTTGGATTCGCAGGACTCATGTCTCATAAGGGCAGCCGTCTAAGCGGATAACTCACTGGTCTTTCTCTCTCCATCGTCCAAGCTGGTAACTGATGACTTGTTTTTCTTGTATCTCTTGGTACCCCTTTCTCTGAGTCAGTATGGTGCCCTCATAGTGATAGTAGAAAGATCCTGAATATCCTAAAGCAAACCAAGCTTTGCCACTTTTCTTCTCAAAACATCCCAACCAGAAAGGTCAGTGTGAAGGCCTTCACTAACATGCGGGCCGCCAGGACGGATCTGTGTCTGGCGTGGAGAACCACTCCTTCTCGTCTGGGGTTGGGCTGTGACACCAGCTGCCCATTTGGGGCTATCATTTCTTGGTTTCTTGATTTAAAAAAAAAAGATGGGTGCTAGTAGTAACTGCTTTGTGGCTTAGTCAACTAATTTGTGGATGATTTTCCAACATTCAAAGCCAATAGCCTTGTTATTAACATAGATGCGTTCATGTGTGGTGTGGCTCCTTGATTTTGTTTTCTCATCCCCATCCGAGGAGTCCAGAGTCTTCTGTTATTCCCTGGGGCTCTCGCCTCTTTCAGGGTAGCCTAAGTTGGCCTCATGTAGGCCAGTCTATTTTCTGAAGTCATGCTTTCCCCCTTTTCCCTCAGTCTCGTTAGACCCCCCCCCATATACTTCTTTTCCTTTTTTCTTCCCTCCTTTATTCATTCATCAAGCATTTAGCTAAGCCTGGGCAATATGCAAAGATCTAGGAACAAGATATAGCCCTCTCTGTCATCAGGGAAACCAGTGATCTGTTCTTTTGAGTAAACTCGTCTTTTCTCCAAGAGTCTTGCAGGTGAGTAACCTTGGCATTCACCTACAGATACTCTTAGTCTAGGTTTGCAGAGAGACCCTCTGTTATACTGATAGCTATTCATTCATTCATTGTCATTCATTCATTTAATCAGCAGACACTTGGGGCAAACCAGGTATTATACCAGTACTGCAGACGTAGCTGCATACCAGCCAGGAACTCCGCCCCATCCCCCACCCCTTCTGTTCTCCTTGTGGACAAGCGCATGTTTTCAGACCTTTCTGGGAAATGAGAACCTTGCCACCTCTTCCACGTTTAACCTACTGCTAGCCTGTACTAAGCCATGTGGCATTTACCCAAGGATGGAAGAACCAGACAGCACCAAGGGTACAATCATGCGGTCACTAGACCCTCACAGCTCACATCCAACTACAATTTGAGAGATTTGTTTGTTTTAAACAGTTCTTGCTTTACACAGAGGAAGAATGAAGCCCAAGGTCAGCCAATGAGAGCTGTGAACTGAATAGCGAATCACGAGCAGGGCTGGAGTTGAGAATACAGGCCTCTGTCCCTATGGTTAGGATGGAGTCTGGAATGTCTGAAAGTCATCTTCAGAGTGGCGCTCTGTCCTAGTGGTTGGTTTGGTTTGGGTATTTAGGTTATAAGAGGGTATGCTTGGCTCTTTTCAGGGTGAATGACTCCAGGTTATTCGTGAGCACATCCACTGTTTGATTTCGGAGAACAGGTGAGCCCCTTCTACCTAGGAGATACAGATGCACTTTGTTTCATCTGTGGAAGCCTGATTTTTAGAATAGAATCTACGACAAACAAGAGTTACCAAGACAACCTCCAGGATAAGCTGCTTGTCCCTCCTTTTTTTTTTTTCCTATTGCTTCTGATCAGCATTGGAAAGCACTGGCCAGCTGACCCACAGGGATGGCTGACCTGAGGTTCTGCCCATGGGACCACCTTGGGTCTCCTTTTTAATCTACCCAACACCTGTGTCAGCTGGGGGGCTGGGAAGGGTGGATTGGATTTCTTTGAGGGGAAACACTTCTCCCCTCACTGAGGCTGATCAGCGACTGAGGCAAATAGAAAAAGCCTGTGTATACTCAGGAACCAGGGCTTTGTATTCCCTTTGTGGAAACCAATCAATTACTAAATTAGGAGATGGAAGCAAAGAAATCTTGGCAGAGCCAAAGTCCCTTCTTGGAAATGCAAGCCATAAGATTCCAAGGACATCAAAGACCTCGGCTTGTTTAAGTGATTTTACTTCCAGCGGTGAGTGGCCTTGACAAGGAGAATTTATACAGGATTCTGCAGACCTACTGGTGATTATGTAGATAGGGAAAGTTCCTGGACCAGTGTTAAGTGGGGCACAGATCAGAAGCACATCTTAGCCAGCATACCATCATTCCCATAAACCTTCCTGTCCCCACAGGTCCCGCTGCCTTTTTTCTAAGTTTATTGAAATATTTGACATTCGAAATTGGGGGTTCATGAGCATACAGGAAAATTCACCCTTTTGAAGGATACAGTTCAATGAATTTTGACAAACGTATACAGTCTTATGGGGCTTCCCTGGTAACTCAGATGGTAAAGAATCTGCCTGGAATGCAGGACACCCAGGTTCAATCCCTGGATCAGGAAGATCCCCTGGAGAAGGGAATGGCTACCCACTCCAGTATTCTTGCCTGGAGAATCCCATGGACAGAGGAAACTGGCAGACACATGGGGTCCATGGGGTCAGAGTTGGACACAACTGAGCAACTAACACTTTGACACGGTCTTGTAACCACCGCTGAGATCAACATCATATTTCCATCACTCCAAAAACATCCCCTGAGGCTCCTTTGATGTCCATCCACTCTTCCCACCCCCAGCACCTGGCAACCACTGATGGATTTTCTGGCCCTGCATATCTGCCTTCTGTAGTGTGTCAGAAATAGGAAGAAGCCTTCGAATCTGGCCTCCTCGCTCAGCTTGATGCTTCTGAGTCACTTTGTCGTAGGATGTCAGTAGCTTGTTCCCCTGCAATGCCGAGTAGCCGTCCATTGAATGGGTGCACCCCACTGCTTCCTTGCTCTTAAAAACACAAGTTGTCTTCCTGGAAGCTCCTGACCTGGAGTCTTGAGCTTGTTTGCACAGCTACTTCCAGCCAGCTGCATCCAGTGGTTCTTGGGACTTAAACTTGGCTTTTTTTGAGTCATTTTAGTTTTGGGGGCATCTAACACTAAGTTTTTCACAATGTAGAGAGCTGCTGGGGATGGAGGCGGGGATGGCTGACAGGGTCTCTGCTGCCCCTTGAAGCTGGCATCTCAGCTGGCAGATCAACTTGCTCCTTGAGACCCTCCCTTCAGCTCGCCCAGTCCCTGCCATTTGGTGAGAGTTTGGGGCTGTGGGAGGTGAGTGGAAAGGGTGTGGGTGAGAAAGCAGGGGACTGGCCATGGGGTCAGCACCACCTTTCTCTGGATCTTCCTTCACCTGCAAACTGAAGGTGTTTATTCTAGAACGTTCTCCCAGGCTGCCTCCAGCTGCTGCATTCTGTCTCCTTCCCTTCTCATCTCCAGTTTTGTGCCCAATGCACACGTCATACCTAACCTGGGTCTGCTCAGCACAGCTGTGCGAGCTGTCACCTCACACCCTCCTGAGAGGGAGCCCCAGGTGCTGAGAAATCTAAAAAGAGATTTTTAGACACAAAAACTTAAGAGTTTCATGAGCTGTTGAGAATGAGGTAGTTCCTCCTCCTTGGACTCCTAAATAAAGCAGAAGCCATTACCTTTCATCCACTGATGTTTGACACCATGTCCTGAAGGTCACTTCCAAGGAGCAAAAGCAGGCATGGAGTCAGAGTCCCCTCCCTTAAGGTTCTTGTCGACGCCTGAGCCTTGCTTACCTGACCTGTGCCTGCACCCTCCTGGGTGGTGGCAAAAAGAAAACCACGCCCAAATGCTGATGCTGATCAGCTCTGGGCAAGACCCCCAAAGGAAGGACTCTTCCAGCTGCATCTTGATTGTGCCCTGCTCAGTGAAAGCTGAGCCCCAGAAAGCAACCAGGTACCTCTCCCAGCCAACAGAAGACATTCTTGGGTCCAGCCAGGTGATGGGGTGGGCTGTAGAGCCCACAACACAGGACCCCCGCTGCCAGGATAGCCTCTTTTTTCTGGGGGAGGGGGCCCTGGGGTCTCTCAACATCTTCCCCACTCCACCCCACCCCCACTGGAGTCATTTCTATCGGGCCCTTTGTGAAGGAGGGGGACCCAATCCCTTTCCTGGCTTGGGGAGACTAAGGCGACAAAAACCAATGTTCTGTTTCCCCCGAACCTTCTGGATGCCGGGGCATGGCTCCTGCGGGCCTTGTTGGGAGGTGTCTCCGAGGGAGAGGGGCTGTGATGGCCTTTGGATCTCCGCTGTTCGGGGGACTTGACCCTCTATGTGTGATGGGGCATCCCTAACGGGCTTGCAGTGGTGGGAGGCAGAGGGTCGGGCACATGGGTGCTCTGATGGGGACGGTGTGACATGGAGACGAGGCAGGAAAGCATCATGAACCAGGGCAAGAGCACTGGACCGGCCCCGCTCTGCGAGCTCATTCGTCCCGTAACCTGTCATCACGGCATCCCCTTCCCGGGACCTGGGCTTTTGCTGTCTGTCGAGTGGAGGTGCTCTTCAACCGGCATCACATGCAGCAAGAGCCCAGCTCTCGGGACGGGCCTCCAGGCAGCCGTGTGGACCCAGGGACAGTCATTCAAGGGACACCTGCCATCCTTGGGGATGGGGCCCCAAATCAGTATCTCTGCCCTTCCCTCAGGAAGGGGACGATGGGGCAGGAACGAGCCCCTTCACGGACAGGAGCACATCAGCAAACCCCATGAAAGCGGGATTTTCTAACAAAATAAACTTGCTTGTTTGCTCTGTTTTCTGTAACTTTTGCTAAATACTTTATACATTTTTAATGTTAAAAAGCTGTGTCTCCTCCAACATTCCTCATCCCGGTATGAATGTGTTTATTCCACGTTGTATATCCTTCCATCCCCTGGCTGCCTAGATCGGTAAATAAAGTTGATGTACTATAATTTATAAGTAACACTGTTGAAACTCTGATCCCTACAGAGGCTATAATCCGCCCTTCCCAGCCCACCCCTGTAATAGCATTCGTGTGTATTAATGCTTAAAAATTAAATGTTTAAATTTTGAAAGTGTTTGCTCTATATAATTGTCCTGCATTATTATAAAGCATTTTCAGGAAGTTAAATGCTCTCATTTTTTTCCCCCTTTGGCTCTGTGTGTACACTTGAGATGCTTAGATTTCGTCCTGTGTAGAATAAACTGTCCAGAGACACCATGTCCCACTGGGCGACCCTCTTTCCTGGAGGGCTGCCACACTCTTTGTACAAATGGGCTCAGTGTCCCTCCCGAGCTGGGTGATCATTTTACCCCTAATGGCTTAGCAGAGGGACAATGGGCACGTGGGCATTGACCCTTCCCCACCCCAATGGGTATCATGCTGCCAGACCAAACTCTTGGCCGCAGTCCCCTTCCCTGGAGACTTCTCTCCCTGTGAACACCACTGTATTCCAGGGTCTTTCCAGGTGGTGCTAGTGGTAAAGAACCCACCTGAGAAATGCAGGGAACTTAATATGAGACACGAGTTTGATCCCTGGGTCGGGAATTGCCCCTGGAGAAAAGCATGACAACCCACTCCAGTATTCTTGCCTGGAGAATCCCATGGACAGAGGAGCCTGGTGGGCTACAGTCCATAGGGTCACAAAGAGTCAGACACGGCTGAAACGACTTAGCACACACGCACAGAATGCCAAATACTGCTCTCAGTACTGGGAACACATTGGTGATGGAAACTGATCAAGAATCTTGACCTTGGAACTTATTTTCCAGCAGAAAGAGACAGGCTAACAAAATGATATTTAGAGTTTGTAGAAAATGATAGGTGTTATGACAAAAGGACAGGGGAAGGGGGAGGGTTTCAGGGGTGATGGTGGGTAAATGGCAACATGAAATAAGGTGATTGGAGTGGACTCATTGAGAAGGTGGCATTTGACCAAAGTCAAGGACACCTGGGAGGGAGCCCGGCAGGTAGCTGGAGGGGAGAACATTCCAGGCAGAGGAGGTGGCCCTGTTAAAGGCTAGAGGCACCTCATTGAGGCCAGTTGGCTGGAGCAGACACGGTGACCGGGAAGGGGCAGCTTCTGCAGACCTTTGCAGGCTTTGGAAAGCCTGTGATTTTACTCTAGGGACCATCCATGCTGAGGGCACACAGCCTGATTTCTTTGCCGGGCAGCTCACTGTAGGAAAAGGGGAGCAGGGCAGCCAGAACACAGGGACAGGGGACAGTGCCTGCAGGGGTGGCCACGTGGAGGTTCTCCCCACCATCTGAAAGGTCAGATTCCGGAAGTGCTTTGAAAGTGGAACCAACGTGGTTTCGAGCCAGTTTGGAGTGGGGTGTGACAGAAAGAGGGGCACAGGGGATGACTCCAAGGATTTCAGTCCAGGCAAGCAAAAGGACAGACTGCTATTTACCGTGATGGAGACAGCCATGGGAGAGGCGTCCCTTCCATTCTCTGCTTCCCACTCACCCTCTCTGAGCCCTCTTTCCCCTCTGCTTCCAGTCCAGGGTCAAAGGGTTCTTCTCTTGTCCTTCTGCTCACAGCAAGGGAAGGTGGGGGAAGGGGACCAGGGCTAGGGGGCTCCCAGCTTAGGGAGAGCACAGCGCCAGCCTCTGGGAAAAGTCTGCGTCTTTCAGTCAAGGCCAGGCTAGGAGGGGGAGACACGGATTCACTGGCCAGAGACGAGGGCTTCTCCCCAAGTGGTCTTTGGGGCTCGGGAGAGTTTATGGCCCCAGCTTAGACTTAACAAATCCCCTCACAATACATCATCTCCAACAACTTGTTTGGCTAAGGAACATAAACTCTTCCTCTGATAGAAGATGTTTACACAGGTTTTCAAACAAACCTCCAGGTCATGACCCCTCTCAGCATCGACACAGCTGCCTGTGGTCCCCTCCCACGGTCGGGCCCCTCCTGGGCACAGCAACCTGAAGAGTGTGGGTAGTACCTGCTCCTTGCTCTTGAGAGGGGCAGAGGGACTGGGGGCTCTGCCTGCCTTCTGTGTTAACCCGGGGTCCTGTCTTCTGGCCCAAAGCCTCTTTGTTGTCATGGCAACCCAGCTCCTCACCTTCAGAAACACAGCTTCTTGCCCACTCTGCTCACTCCTTGAGAACGAGAGCTTGGTTTCTTCCTGTGACCTTGGCCTTGTCTCACCTGCAGGCTCAATGTGGACACCCAGGAAGCACTTCTAATCCTAGCACACCAGGGTCAGCGGCAAGGGTGGAAGCATCTGACTTCATTTTCAGGGCTTGGGTTTTGTTTGTTTGAGGACCGTCCTATTTCTAGCTGCTCTTGAGAACAAATGCCTTGCTGCGGGCTAGTGAAAGCCTAGAAAAGGAGAAACCACTCCTTTTAAGAAAGAATATGCTATCAAAAACTGATGGAAAAAATAGTAAGTACACAGACACACACACCCCTAACATTAAGGCCTCCTGAGAAGCACTCTGGACCCTCAGTGGGTGGGGCGACCAGGAGGAGTGGGTCAGTACACCTGAGCCTGAACTTCCAGGTCCTTCCTGCATAACATTAGCGGGGGCTGGCGGGTGTCTTTCTCCCAGCAGCAGGGACCTGTCATTAGCCTCTTATGCAATAGGATACAAACCCCAAGTTACCCGCCTACACTGTGCGCTTTATTCTTTGTAGTTACTGTATGTGCGTGCTAAGTTGCTTCAGTCGTGTGGCCCTATGGACTGTGGCCGGCCAGGCTCCTCCGTCCATGAGAGATGCTCCAGGCAGGAATACTGGAGGGGGTGGCCATTTCTTCCTTCAGAGCATCTTCTCAACCCAGGGATCCAACCCACATCTCCTGTGCCTCCTACATTGGCAGGCGGGTTCTTTACCACTAGCGCCCCCTACAAAGCCCTTTGTAGTAACCACCCCTGGGTAAAGCCGAGACTTCCTTTCCATTCTAGATGGCGATTCTGGGGTTGCAGGTGTGACGCTCAGCCAAACAAGGGCACCAGCGGCCTCTCTTTTGGGTGTTGAGATTTGGGGTACAAGCCTACTCATGAGGGCTCTTCCCTGTGGCCCACACTGGGTACTGAGCTGACCACAGGGGTGGAAGCCTCCCCTGGCAGAGCTCCTTCTTGTCCATTCATTCACTCAGCAAGCACATACTCCTGTCTGCCAGCTCCCGGCACCAGGCTTGGTTGCCAACCAAGTTGAAATCAAGCCACAGGTAAGTTGTATTTATCCCACACCATGTCTTTGAAAAATTTGGAAATCACTCCCACAGTTTGGAAATTGCATCTGGAAATCTGATTTATGATTTCTCTTGGGTTACCAAAAAATCTAGTAACACCAGGCCACAATCCCATCTGACTACATTCTAATGGAGGCAGCCCCTGCCATGTGGGACATAGGCCTCACCACTCCCTATTGCCTTCCTAATTCCCTGGCTTCACTCACACACTCCACACACTGGCCTCTGTATGCAGTGCAGTTCTTGATCCCTGTCATAGAAGAATATTGGCAAAAGGTAACATGTGTTCAAGGGCTTCTCTGATAGCTCAGTTGGTAAAGAATCCACCTGCAATGTGGGAGACCCTGATTTGATTCCTGGATCGGAAAGATCCCCTGGAGAAGGGATAGGCTACCCACTCCAGCATTCTTGGGCTTCCCTTGTGGCTCAACTGGTAAAGAATCTGCCTGCAATGCGGGATACCTGGGTTTGATCCCTGGGTTGGGAAGGTCCCCTGGAGAAAGGAAAGGCTACACACTCCAGTACTCTGGCCTGGAGAATTCCATGGACAGTCCATGGGGTCACAAAGAGTCAGAGACGACTGAGCAACTTTCACTTTCACTTTTCACTTTCAACATGTGTTCGGCTCTTACCACTGCCAGGCTCTATTGTAAATGCACTGCACATATTAATTCATTTCAGGCTTACAGTAACAGTGAGGGTGATGCTATTACAATGCCCGTTTAGTCAAGGAATAGTCACTGAGGGCCCAAAGCTGGCAGATACCCTTCATGCAAAGGAAATGCAGTGGGGGACAAAACAGACAGAATCCCTGCCTTCATGGTGCTTTCATTCTGATGCCAACCCAGGCAGCACGTGGAATAAATAAACACTAAATCAGAAGGTGTACTCGAGAGGAAGAACAACCACGCAGGATAAACAGCTGGGGCTTGCTGGTGGTTAGGGTGGGGGTGCTGCTGTTATTGAGAAGGCAACATTTAAGGAAAGCCATGAGGGAGGTGAAAGATTAGAAGAGAACTCTAGGCAGAGACAGGTTAAGAAACATGCCTGAAGCTGCTGTATAGGCAGGGAGATCAGCTCGATGTTCTGTGATGACCTAGAGGGGTGGGATGGGGGAGGGCGGTGGGAGGGAGGTTTAAGAGGGAGGGGATGTATGTACACTTATAGATGACACACGCTACTGTACAGCAGAAACTAACATGGCATTGTAAATCAATTATACTCCAATTTTTAAAAAAATGATAGAAAAAGAAATGCGCCAGAGGGTCACACAGCTAGTAAATTGCAAAGCTGAGGTTTGAACCCGTGCTGGTTCCAGAGCCTGATTCCTAAACCAGCATTAACAGGACCACCACCCCTGCCGCAGAGACTTTCAGTTAGGGGAACGGAAGACAGGCAGGGAGCATCCTTGCTCTTAGAGAGCTAGAGCTGGCGGTGGGGGGTGAGGTAGGGATGCCCACGGGGCAGTGGCTGAGGCCCCAGGTCTCAAGATTCTGCTCTACTGTCCCGGCCCCCCAGAAGGCCAGGATGGACTGACCTCCTGCTGTCAGCTCTTTATTTTAATCTCAGGGGGCTTCTGGGAGCTCACCTCCCTCCCCTCAACCCCAAGCTCCAGGCCCCTCCTCCCTCCAAGTACTGGGATGAACCGACCACAAATCCGCCTAATCCGTCAGCATCTCAGGGTGCAACCATCTCCTGTGGCACCCAGCCCGGCAGCCAGGAGACCCCATTGCTCCCACCCACCCAGCGGTGACAGCCCGGCCGGGCCCACACCGTCTCACCCATGGGGAACAGCAAGAGTGGGGCCCTGTCCAAGGAGATCCTGGAGGAGTTGCAGCTGAACACCAAGTTCACGGAGGAGGAGCTGAGCACCTGGTACCAGTCCTTCCTGAAGGAGTGCCCCAGCGGCCGGATCACCCGGCAGGAGTTCCAGACCATCTACGCCAAGTTCTTCCCCGAGGCTGACCCCAAGGCCTATGCCCAGCACGTGTTCCGCAGCTTCGATGCCAACAGTGATGGCACCTTGGACTTCAAGGAGTATGTCATCGCCCTGCACATGACCAGCGCAGGCAAGACCAACCAGAAGCTGGAGTGGGCCTTCTCCCTCTACGATGTGGATGGCAATGGGACCATCAGCAAGAACGAGGTGCTGGAGATTGTCACGGTCAGTGTCAGCCTCCTCACCTCTGGCTGAGAGGGACAGGGGTCTCGAGGAATTGGGCTGCCTCTTATTCCCCACGGGGGGCTGGGAGGAGGGAGTGGACACCCGAGGTTGGTGACTCAGTGGCTCTGAGAACATGGTCAGGAGGGGACTCCAACAAATCAATATTAATAGCGGGCCAGACAGTATTCTTGCCTGGAGAATCCCCATAGACAGAGGAGCCTGGCCGGCCACAGTCCATGGGGCTGCGAAGAGTCAGACATGACTGAGCGACTAAACACAGCACAGGGCACCTTCCCACAGCTTCATTTTCCTCCTAGAGAAGAAGAATCTTGGAATTCTCTATTATCTACCTTTACCGTTTCCTTCTTTCCCTCCCATCTTCCTTCCTTTCTTCATTAAAGCGTTCTCCAGGGACTTCCCTGGGTGTCCAGCGATTCCAATGCGAGGGGTGCAGTTTCCATCCCTGGTCAGGGAAATAAGATCCCACCTGCTGTGCAGTGCAGTTAAGAAAATATAAATAAATAAGTAGGTGTTAAAAATAATAAAACATCCTTCAGAACCTCCAATAGGACACACTCTCATTTTTTTTTTTTTAATTTATTTGGCTCCGGGGTGGGGGGCATCTTAGTTGAGGCAGGTGAAGCCTAGTTCCCTGACCAGGGGTGGAACACCAACCCCACCCCCAGCATTGGGATCCCCAAAATTTTAGCCACTGGACCACCAAGGAAGTCCCTTTCATAAGATCTTATGGACAAACCCTAACGAACTTTTTGGCCAGCCCAATATATTTATGTGTTTATGTTTATTTTATCTGGGTCCTGTGGCTTTTGGGATCTTACTGCCCCAAACAGGGATTGAACCAGGGGCCACCGCCAGTGCAGCGAAAGCCCCGAGTCCTAACCGCTGAACAGCCAAGGAAGTCTCTTGCGAGTCACTTTAGAGACATAACATGTTTCAGATATGTTGGCCCAGGGTCAGATCATCTGCCAAGATTTTTAGGTGTTTGAAAAGTAGTTTTATTTAATATAAAATGCATGCAATTTAGAAACCTATGCCAAAGAAAATGAAAATTGCCTTTAATTTCATCATCCAGAGAAAACTACTGTCAACAAATAGGCATGTATCTTTCCAGCCTTTTATCTATATGTTTAAAAATAACTTTAGAATTAGGACATATTCACATATGGTTTTATCATACTTTTCTTCAGCCACTATTTTATATCAAATTATTTTTAACAGCTGCTTAGAATTCCATCTTATAGACATGTCATAAAATTACTTAACCATTCCTATATTTTTGGACAATGAGGATGCTTCTATTTTTTCCTTATTATATTATTTCGTTCCCTTCATTCAGTATCATTTTACGGGATTTTTTTTGCCCCACCCCCACCCCCACCCCATGCCACTTGCTTTCTTTCTCTAATCCCATTCCTGTAAAGAGAGAATATTCTTCATCTTTTGTATAATTTTTGAGGCATTTGTAATCCCACTTTCATTCACCCAGTTCTTCCGCCCTTATTAGGCAAAACCATAGAGAAAGCAGCCAAGGGTGCAGCTGTGGTCAGCGACTCCTTCTTGGGCCTCCCATTAGGGGCAGGTGTGAGGAGAAACCTCACTGGTCTCTGGGCAGGGCCCGCAGAGCAAGCTCCTTGGATTGACAGGTGGCCTGCGGCAGGGACCACCCCCTCAGAACCACCTAAAGGATGCCAAGCCCAGCAGAGGCCTCTGAGTTGGTGCTTCTTCAGAGAAAGGAGGAGGAAGAAGATGAAGGAGTAGAGGGGAAGGGAAAGAGGAAGGAGAGGGCAGGGAGGCGTGGGGAGGCAGAGAGAAGGGCACGTCCAAAGATGAGGCTATGCAAGAGCATGCCAAGCCTCTGCTATTCACCATGTCCAAGGTAACTGGCCTGGGAGTCAGTCATCTGTTGTGGGTTCTGATGTACCACCACCAAGCTGGGCCTCCAGAAAACCACAGAACTTCCCGCCCCCAACCAGGGCGAGGATGTAATGGTTCTTTGGCGGTCCATTCCCAGAGGCCCTGACAGTGTGCCCTTGGTTTTAGAAGCGGGGTGATGGGCAGCCAGTCACTCCCAGCCTTTAGCCTTCTGGCCTGCCCATGGGTCCCTGGCTCAGGAACTTAAGGGAGCCCTTACTTTACTGCCGGGTACCTCGGGGCTCTGAGCGCTGTCACTGAGGCAGCTGCCCCAGCTGCAGGTTTTGACTTCCTTACTTCTCTTGCTACAGCACAGGGAGCTGAAAGGGAGTTTCTAAAGCCACTGCTCTTCCCTCCAGGTAAATTTCATAGGCATTACTGCCCCTGCCCGGCTGGTTCCCTGATGTCTCCACGGCGTCCCAGTCCCAACACTTAGGTCGCAAGCTGGGACACTTAAGATGGGGGAGCCACAACCTTGAGCATCCACTCTGGGTCTGGCCAGCCTGCTGGAATCCTAGTAACCTGGAGCTGAAAGGGCACATCAAGACTACCCTGTCCCTTTCCCTGATCACATGTCCGAAGGCACTTCCTGCTGTGCTGGACATTGTCTGCTCAGCTCCTGTATTAGCTAAAGTAGAGGGAAGTGAGAAGGACCCTTGAGCTTTACCCTCCCTAAGCAGAGGGGTAAAAGAGGGGCTTCCAGAGGCCTTACCCTGCCCCTACCATGCTCTCCAAGACATTCTTGAAATAGCATGAGATGCAGAGGTTCTAGAACCAAACTTGCCAGGGTTAGAATCTCCAGTCTTCTGCTTCTGGTTGGCTTAATTACAGCAAGTCAGCTGATTCAGTTTCTCCATCTGTGAAATGGGCCAGTAACACCCACCTCATAAAGCTGTCATGAGTTTACATGTAAAAACACTTAGAAATGTGGCCCGTGTTAATCACTTAACAAACATTAGCCCTTATTACCATAAGCAATCCATGTGGCGCTACTGTTGAAGAACCCGCCTGCCAATGCAGGAGATGTAAGAGACACAGTTTCGATCCCTGGATCGGGAAGATCCCCTGGAGGAGGGCATGGCAACCCACTCCAGTATTCTTGTCTGGAGAATCCCATGGACAGAGGAGCCTGGCAGGCTATAGTTAATGGGGTCGCAAAGAGTCGGACACGACTGAAGTGACTTAACACACTCGCACCATAAGCCAGCCTGCTAGGCAACCAAAGTACCACTTGGATTCAGAAAAGGCCATCTGATGTACTTCTGGGCAGTGAGGTTAAAGGTACCAGTTTTCAAAATGCAGCCTTCAGAAAGCTTTTTCTTATTTTCATTTTTTAATACAATGAAAGTAATATGTCTGCATGGTCAGGAAATTCAGACTGTGCAGAAAGGGACAAAATAAGAAGGGAAAGTCATCCTCACCTCTTCCCCACATTCCCTTCCTCTTCTTAAAAGTACAGATGACTCCTCCCCACTCTCAAGAACTAGGATTCAGTCAGAGCCAGTGGGTTGGGGGGCCTGGGCATCTGCATTTTAACCTCAGCGTCCTGCTCAGCCATGTGGGTTCCCCCAGAATCACTTCTTCTGACCGGTGCTCCCCCTCAATTTGGTGCAGGCTATCTTCAAAATGATCAGTCCTGAGGATGCAAAGCGTCTCCCAGAAGATGAGAACACTCCGGAGAAGCGAGCAGAGAAGATCTGGGGGTTCTTTGGCAAGAAGGATGATGGTGAGTGACTTCTCCTTCCCAGCCCTTGATTTCACAGTCCTGGGCTATGTCCTAGAGACCCCAGTGAGATTGACCCTTCCCAGTCCAGAGACCAGGTGGGACAGAGGACCCCTCCTCCCACCGCAAGGTGGTCAGCAGAAGAATGGTCAGCAGACAGTTGTGGGCCCTTCTGGAACTGACTGAAAATGTCACCACCTCCCACCGCTCATAAATCTCCACCACTGCCTGAGATTCTCTGGGGGCGAATGCAGGCTCTAAATGATGGGGTGCTTTGGGGGGGAAAAAAAAGCATCTTTTGTTTGGACAGAGTTAACCCACTTTGCTAAGTCACTTCAGTCGTGTCCGACTCTGTGCGACCCCATAGATGGCAGCCCACCAGGCTTCCCTGTCCCTGGGATTCTCCAGGCAAGAACACTGGAGTGGGTTGCCATTTCCTTCTCCAATGCAGGAAAGTGAAAAGTGAAAATGAAGTCGCCGAGTCATGCCCAACCCTCAGCTACCCCATGGACTGCAGCCTTCCAGGCTCCTCCGTCCATGGGATTTTCCAGGCAAGAGTACTGGAGTGGGGTGCCATTGCCTCCTCTTCAAACCCACTTTGAAGAAAGAGTAAAAAATAAAGGCAACAGCCCATCATTTTGTATACAAATGACAAGTTTTGAGGCTTTGCAAGCATACCACTTTCTTTTTGAATGGAGTGCCCAGTTTTTTGTTATTTTAGAACACTTTGGTTTACTTGTTTAAACCAAACAAGTAGCCTTCTGCACGGCTGGGATGGGGTAAAGCTCACTTCAGAATTAGCATGGCATCCCAAGTAAGTGGGATCTCAATTTATATGGTGTTAATTTAGGAAATTAGCTTGGGTCCCCCCTCCCAACCCCCAAGCACCATCAGATGGAATTAGATTTCATTTCGATTTCAAGAGATTGATGGGGGAAGGGAGTGTGCTATGAGGGGAAATGAGGAGAGATCTTCAGGAGGCTGGGAAAGCCATCAGACCGCAAAGCAGATGAACGGCTTATGGGCAGATGCAAGAAAAGTCTTAAACTGCAGGGATGGGCTAAGAAAGTCTTAGTGAAGCTGAGGGTGTGTCCTTGGACCCCCTTCTGCCAGAAGCTGACCTGTCTTGGCTCCCTCCCCTGTTCAGTCTGGCCAAGAGCAGCCAGTGGGGAGCGTGAGCTTGTACTGAAAGCAGTGATGGATTCCAGAACTGGGTGGCGGGGGCTCCTGGTGCCAGAAGCCCATGTCCAACTCGGGAAGGACACAGGAGAGGGGCTGGTGTCAGACAGGGACTGCAAACTTGAATGACCACTGGGCCCAGGATGATGAATGTGAGAGAAGTGTCCAGTGGCCCAATAAAGCAATAGGGACAGGCAAACGGTGGGGCATGAGGGTCTGCCTGGTTTTATGGCCTCTGGTCAATTGTTACCACACAGGAATACAGAGCCGTTGGGGCCTCATCATCTTTTTCTTTTCTTTAAAGAGAAGCCAGCAATCGAGATTTTAAATCTGAAGTGCCTCCACTGATGAAACACTACATGGTCCACACACATCTGAGGAACTGGTATCGGTCCATTTGTGATCTCTGGGCCAGTCTCTTACCAGGGTTCCAGGTCACACGCCCAAGGAGGATGATAAAGAAGGCCCCTTCTAATCTGCAGTCCAGGGAGAAGGTGGATTAGAAACCAGATCTGTGACGTTAGGGCCAGAACTAGGGTGAGGCATGTGAGGTGCCCTGGCACAAGACTTAAGGAGACCCTTTTCTCAGGTGCCAGCCCTGTGCCCATACAATGCTGAAAGTGAGAGCCTCCTTAAATGTTGAAGGGGAGGTACCTCCCTTTGCTCACCGCTTGCAATCCGTCACCTCCCCTTTGAACACCTTCTCCTGGCTGCTTCAGGTGCCTCCCAGTGGCACGTCACCCCTCTGGCTCTTTAACCCCCATCCTGACATCCTGTTGGGTCTGGCAGGTGCTGAGTCCCTTGTTCTGCTACTTGCTGACCTGAACATTGACCCCAGTGAATGTCACAGGAGGCAGTGGTACTCCTGCCAGGTGACTTGTGTTTTCACATGGTCCATCTGAAGACCAGGCTTCACTCCACAAACAGCTTCTGACAGTAGGAGTTTCAAGCTATCAGTGAGGCTCATAGGGCACCGGGGACCTTAAAACACACATTTCATCACCCTGACCTGCACAAGGAAGCTGCATCCTAATCCAGGAAGGATTAAGCTCACTCAAAAGGCCTGGAACATAAAAAGCCAATGGAAACCCAGATCAGCTAAGCCAAGCTTTATTGAGCACTTAGTACATCAGGACTATGAGTCTCACCATAAGCAGGAAGGAACATTTGCCTCATTCTAGAGTCATTTCTGGGCTTCCCTGGTGGCTCAGACGGTAAAGAATCCGCTTGCAATGCGGAAGACCTGGGTTTGATCCCTGGATTGGGAAGATCCCCTGGAGAAGGGCATGGCAACTCACTCCAGTATTCTTGTCGGAGAATCCCCATGGACAGAGGAGCCTGGCGGGCTACAGTCCATGGGGTTGCAAAGAGTCAGACACAACTGAGCAGCTAAGCGCAGCACAGCACAAAGTCACTTCCACAGGTGACTCTCTCCCCATCAGACCAACAGTTTCCCAGGCCAGGGGCATTAACTCACTCTCTTCCATGCCACACCCTGCCCTCTGCCCCCTGCAATGACCTCAGCCCCCATATACAGTGACTCTGGCACAGAGGAAGGGCTTAGTGAGTGCATTTAACTGGAGAGAACCAAATTCAATAGTTGGGGCAAAGCCCTTTCTTGTCCCACATGGAGAGGTAGATTCAGTTTAGTTCAGTTCAGTCGCTCAGTCGTGTCTGACTCTTTGCAACCCCATGAACCACAGCACGACTCCCTGTCCATCACCAACTCCGGGATCCATGTCCATTGAGTCGGTGATGCCATCCAACCGTCTCATCCTCTGTCGTCTTATTCACCTCCTGCCCTCAATCTTTCCCAGCATCAGGGTCTTTTCAAATGGATCAGCTCTTCGCATGAGGTTGCCAAAGTATTGGAGTTTCAGCTTCAACATCAGTCCTTCCAATGAATACCCAGGACTGATCTCCTTTAGAATTAGGGATGCAGAGATGCCTAGGAAAGGATCGCCAACCAATCAGAAGAGACACAGCACTAGCCCAGCCTCCTGGAGACCCTACAGGGCCTGTCATTAACCCTCTCACTGCTGGTTCACCGGGAGGTCCAGGGGTCCTAGGAAAGAGCTGGAGGGTGGGGTTATCCTCAGGGGCAAGGAGATCAGTATTTTCATAATAGAGCCATCCACTCTGGGTATGCTTGCAAAGATCAGCTTCATTGCAGCTGGAAATAGCCTATCCTGACTGTACTATTTTCTCCTCTTGCAGATAAACTTACAGAGAAAGACTTCATCGAAGGGACCCTGGCCAATAAGGAAATTCTGCGACTGATTCAATTCGAGCCTCAAAAAGTGAAGGAGAAACTGAAGGAAAAGAAACCCTGATGTCAACTGCTCAGGTCTCCTCCCTGCCCAACCCTCTCAAATAAACACGCATGTGCACACATGTGCACGCACACACACACAAACACAAACACACACCGCCCCCGGGGCCGGGAGGGCCTCCAACCCACAGCACATTAAACCCTCCTGCACACCTCCCTGCCAAACGGAAGTGTCGTTAAGCTATTCACCAAGTCCCGCCCACTATACTGCTCGCCTCCCCTCCCCCCAGCCCGCCAGCCCAGGCCTCCGTAATAATTCCAGGATTAGGTCACAGGAGCCCTAAATATAGGTCACTGGAGCCCTAAATATCCCCGCCCCCATGAAAGCTCCTTTGTGGATTGTTGGGTAAGCAGGTTCCAATAAATGCAAGAGGAGCCGGGCACTCAGCTGACTGGTCATTCTCCAACTGGAAAAGGAAATGATTTCTGTAGGTTCAGCCTCACGGACAAGGCTGTGTCGCCGTCGCAGTCGCAGACCAGGGTGCGGGGACTGTGGTGCTGGAGGAAAGAGACACAGCCCTGTTCTGGTACAGCTCAGGGTGCAGAAGGGACCGTAGACCTTGAAGAAGCCTGCATGGGTGGTGAGGTTACCATGGAGACACGCAAAGCATTGTGGGCGGGGCCGACTTGTCCAGGGATGGGGAAGGTGTTCCGGAAGAAGAGGCGTTTCAATTAAGACCCAGGGGATTGGAGTGGGGGAAATGTGGGGGTGGAAAAGTGATATGTCTCAGAGACCCTGAGTCGGGAATGAGCAGTTCAAGTTCTAGGACCCTGAGAAGGCCAGTGTAGCCCAAGAGCAGAGGGAGGAAGTGGGGAGAGCTAACTGAGTTAAGCTTCCAAAGCAGGCGGGCGGGGCGGGATGTGGGGGGAGGCAGACCATGCAAGGACTTCCCTGCAGGCCAGGGGAAGACCTAGGGTTCACCGTGGGGGTAGTGGGGGCTGTGTGGGGTTGGAAGTAAAAGGGATTTATGTTTGTAAGAGAACCCCACCCAACCTCTTGCAGGGTAGAAATAAATTAGGCAAGACTGGGGCCTGGATATCACACTCCTATAATTGCCTAGGTGGCCTGGGCTGGGCCAGGGGAACAGCAGTGGGATGGAGAGAACGCGACCTGCTGGGAGATATTTAGAAAGTAGGATCCACCTGACTGGTTCAGGGGAGGAGGGAGGAGCAAGGATGGTCAGTAGCCAGGTTTGTGGCTTGGGTGCCCAGTGTAATCCGTTTGATTACACCAGATGCCTCAATGGTTTTCACCTGGTTTTCATTGGCGATGTCAATAGGTTTCACTGGGGATAGCCACCAACATGGGAAACAGCAGGGAGAGATGCTGGTTTCGCGGGAGGATGACAAGTTCAGTTCCGATCCACTGCAAGGTGAAGACAGATGTCCCTGCAGCCCCTACTTTTTAGGGGCAAGGTAAAGGAGCCACAGAGTCAGCAAGTGGCTTGGTTAGGGTCAGCTAATGAGTGGAAGCCAGCCCAGTGCTGCCTATTGGCTCACACTCCCTTTTCAGAGCTCCAGGGCCTAGGACACCTCCGAGCTCCACCAGTGGGTTCTGAAGATCATTGTGTTCATTGTTTTGAAAGCTCTTTTATTCTTCAGCCTTAAGTTCCAAGAGAAGGTCAGAAAAATATGCAGATGTCCCAGACACTTGAGCAACCTGTATGCAACCCTCGGGGGCTGGGGAGTCTCTATCTGCTGGTGTGGGGAGATTACCCTCGCTTTAGCAACAGCAAAGGCTCAATCACCGCCACCAGAAAGTGCTGCTCTTTGCGGAGGACAACCGTGAGAGTCATCGTAATACTTAAGGATGCAGTGTTTCCTATGAGCCAGGCATTCTGCTGGATACTAGGCATTATTTCATTGATGGAGGTGTTATGATTAATATCCCCAGAGTATGGATGAGCACACTGAGGCCACAAAGTAAGAGTAGGGTTAGTACTTGAACCAGAGTCCCTTTGATTACACCAGAATGCCTCAATAGTTTTTACCTGGACCTGATAGCACAGAGAATTCTGGGATCACACAGCATCAGAGCTGGACGTGGGAATGGCTATACAGCATCTAGTCCAGCAGTTTTGGCAGGAGGAGAGAAGCTAGCTGCCCAAGATGCCCCTCCAGTATCACACATAGAGGCCACCCAGGAGCCATCTCAGAGGGAGAAGAAAGGCCCAGGGTAGCCTAGGGAAAGAAGCAAAGGGCTCAAGGCCTCACTCCAGTGTTCTTTCCCAAGCTGTGTGCTGGGCTGCTGGTGAGCCCAATGGCAACCCACTCCAGTATTCTTGCCTGGAAAATCCCGTGGACAGAGGAGCCTGGTGGGCTGTAGCCCATGGGGTCGCTGTGAGTTGGGCACGACTAAGTGACTTCACTTTCACTTTTCACTTTCCTGCATTGGAGAAGGAAAAGGCTATCCACTCCAGTGTTCTTGCCTGGAGAATCCCAGGGACAGGGGAGCCTGGTGGGCTGCCGTCTATGGGGTCACACAGAGTTGGTCACGAGTGAAGCAACTTAGCAGCAGCAGCAGCCATCAGTGTTTTCTAGAATTGCAATGTTCCAGTAATTGCAAAGCCAGAATAGAGACCCACTAAGCGGGATTTTTTTTTCAATTTAGGCTGTGCTGGGTCTTCATTGCTGTGCACAGGCTTTCCCGGGTAGCAGCAAGCAGGGGCCCCTCTTCATTGCCGGGGAGGGCTTCTCATGTTGTGGGGCACAGGCTCTAGGGCACCCTCGGTAGTTGTGGTGCCCAGGCCTAGTTTCCCCTCTGCGTGTGAAATCTTCTGGGACCAGGAATCAAACCCATGTCCCCTGCACTGGCAGGTGGCTTCTTCACTGGACCACCAGGAAGTCCCTAGGCAGGATCTTTAAAACAACAGCAGAGTGAATGATCTAGGGAGCAATCTAGAAGAAGGCAGACATCTGCCTTCTACTCTTTTGGCATCTGACCTCTACGTCTCTCCCCTACCTCTCTGTCCACTCCTCTTGGTCCCTGAGACAGTGGACCCCCCAGGCTTATTATCCTCAGGCTTATTACCGCAGCTCTTTTCCCCATTCCTGGCCAGGGGCAGTGCACCAGGTTCGCCAGGGGTAGAAACCTTCAGCTCCAGTGAGAAACCAATGGAAAAGAAAACACAAATTCAATTTAAAAACTTATTTTAATCATTAGCAGAACAAAAGCAAGCAGTCTGTGTGTGTGGCACCCCATTTGTGAAGTAAGTGAGGAGGACTTATTTACAAACACTTTTTAAAAAGTCCCTTTATAAATGGCCGGGCCCTGAATAACTGACTCTCAATAGCATCCAGTGCTCCCGAGACTTTTGTTTCCTTTGACGGATGTGTTCTGAACCTGTTCTCAACCAGCTATGCTGGGAACCAGCTAGGAATTCACACAGCCCGGCTTTCTAGGTGCTAATAAGCCAGTGAGAAACCGAAGAGACTTTTACAGAACGAAAAAACTAGGGCATAGATCTTAATGATTGAATTGTGGATAATCTGGACACAAAAAAGAAACCTTTGCTTTGCTATGTACTTGCCTAAGTACTTGCTTCAGTTTCCCCTGGTACAGAGCAGAGCCAGGCCTGGGGGGAGGGGAAGATGGGCACTTCAGGTGCAAAATTTAAGGTGGGTGACCAAAAGCTCAGTAATCAAGATAAATAATACTTTGATGTAATCATTTTAAAATACAAATTAATGTTAAAATGTCCATTATGAGTAAAATATTAAAAAAAATTTTCTGGCTGCATTCTGCCTCATGTAGGATCTTAGTTCCCTGACCAGGATAGAATCCACACACCCTGCAGTGGAAGCGTGGAGTCTTAACCACTGGACCACCGAGCAAGTTCCTCAAAAACTTTAAAGTCAGGACCAGACCCTGCGTTTATATCTCATGGTCCCACTTACTCCACCCTCGTCCTGGCCTGGTTCCAATAAAATATAATTTTTATGAATGGTCCATGGGCTGTATCTCATGGAATTGTTGTTGCTTCTTTATTGCATTAAAATAGTACTTGATGGTTGTGGAGTTTTGTTTTTGTTTTTATTTTTAGTACTTTCTTTAATTTTGCACCTGAACTGAGATCCTCACTTGCCTCACCCTGGTCTCTGTCCTGCTGCCGAGTGTCCTTGACAATGGAGTTGCCAGGTGACGTACCAGATGTACAATTAGAATTGAATTTCACATAAAATATATCCCATGGGATATACTTAGACAATACTATTATTCATTGATCCAAAATTCAAATTTAATTGAGGATTGTGTATTCTTAACTGCTGAATCTGGCAACTATACTTGATAAGCATCATACCTCCCGTCCCCCTAAAATAAGGCAGGATTTGGCCCCACAGCAATATATCCCGCCCACCCACTCATGTACAGTTCACATATTATAAAAGCAAAACTCCTGAACACTGAAACCCTGTTTCCATAGAGCATTCCTCCTTTGACCTTCCTCAGCCTCTCACCTTACAGTTTCAGTCACTGAACTTGCCCCTAAGCCTGGGCCCTCCTCTGCCTCCAGAAACATCCTTCACTCAGGGCCTGCAGCACAAATCGTTCCCCACTGGCAGACTGGGCTCCCTAGCCCTGGCTCCCTCAGCACCCCCTTGACATGTCCAGATCACCCACAGTCCTCTCATTTCAGCCGGGTACCCTCCAGCTCTCAGCATCAATTTCCACAGGAGGAGTAGAATTTTTATCAGTGGGGACTTAGGTCAGGGAGAGCATGGGTAAACCCCCCAGGGAAGCAGGTACAGCCACTGATGGCAAACCAAACATGGCAGAGAACAGTAGGCAAGTAAGGCTTGAGGAAGTCAAACTCAGAAAGGCAGATGGAGCCAGAAAGGTGAGAAAACCACCAATGGCAACTTTCAGAGCGGCCCTGGGAGCTGGGGCCAACGCTCCAAGGATGTACTTGTCTCGGGTCAAACAGAACTCCCATGGGGTGGGATCCGCACTGTCAGAGAAGGAGGGCAGGCAGGTCACAGCCTGACCACTGAATGCAGAACACCGCAGGCCTCGCTGGGCCAGCGGCCAGCTCACAGGGGCTTCTAGTTCCAGCACATCCTGCCCTGCATTTTCAAAATATAGGCTTGCATCAGAATTGCCTGGGCTGCTTGTTATACAAGTCCCATCACTGGCCATCTAAGTGCTCAGGTGCACGCTCTCAGTATCTTTGCCATGAATGAGTCAGACTCTGCATGTGAAATACTTGGCAGGTGGTCCTGGGACACCCTGCTCCCGACTTCAGATGGACACCTGGTGAGCACTGGCCTCTGTTTCAGAGCCAACATCTCTCTGGGTCCTCAGGCTCCAGTCACTTGAATTTAGGGCCAACCCAGAGGCTAGTGGTCATTCTGGAAAATACACCTCAGGGGTGATGAGGATGACAAGGGCAGGCAGAAGTGGTGAGGGTATGCAGCCTCTATCTACATAGCAGGGAAAGCCTGGAAAGAGTCGTGGCACTGGAGAGAGCCGGGTGTGCCGGAACGATGCTCACCCTGCATCGTCCAGCTTGGCCACCGCCTCCTTCTAGTGCTCAGGAGTCCACGGGAACCGGTGCAGTGGGCTCCTGCCTAGATCTTACTCTCCTCAAAGATCTCCTCCATGGTATGCACCAGGGTGAAGTCACCCTCGCTGCTCTCCGACAGGCTGCTGCCACGGGGCCAGGCTGCATGGCCTTGACGAGGCGGGGTGCCCGCCACCCCTAGGCCCTCCCTGGTCAAGTGCAGGAGCCGCCCACCAGCAGGTGAGGGCCGCGCCTTCTGCAGCGACCCGGAGTTGGTCCCTTCCGAGAGCTTCTTGGGACATTTCCCCAGGAATCGGAAGTTCTTCCCCAGGACCCAGGCTCTGCAGCCCGAGTGGTGGGCTAGCAAGAAGCGGGCCCACTGCTTTCGCAGCTCGGCCTTTACCTGCCAGGTGAGAAGAGAGCAAGGTTACTGCCCGGGAATCATTGAATCCTGCATCCACTCAGCAAATGCGTGTTGAGTGGCTACTCAGGACCACCCTTCGGAAACTTGCGTTCTCACTAGGGGAGAGGAACAGAGGAGCAAACAGACACATTTGAGCAGAGCGGGTAGTAACACCTGAGGCTGTTAAGCAGGACCACGGGAGGAGGCAACAAAAATATGAGACACAGTGTTTAGAAAAGGACTGTGTCAAGGTGGCATTTGAGACCTGCCTGATGAACCAAGGGTCCCTGCGTGAAGATATAGAAAAGGCAGCAGTGAGCAAGACAGACAAGGTTTTGCTGTCAAGCAGCTTACATTCTAGTGGAAGGTGGCAGAGATCAATATTTAAACCTGGGGTTGGGAGAGGGGAGGATGAAAGGGAGCTAGAAATCCCACCGGCTCCTAAGTCAGGAGCAAACTGCTCCAGCCTGGGCCCTTCCCGCTTTCAAGCCTCTTTCCAAGTGAGCAGAGAGCTGACTGGGGCTCTGCAACCATAATAAATGTAACCATTGTTACGAGGCAGGGGACCTTTACCACGCACACGCCAGGTTAACACCACAGGGCAGGGACTGTTGCTACTCCCATTTACAGACTGAGGTTCCAAGAGCCATGGAGACCTAACACAGAGCTCCTAAGTGGGTGAGTCTTCACAGCTTGATGCGAATTTTTGGACTCTAGACTTGCAGCTGGTTCCCTCTATCACACTTTGATCCTCCTGGCTGGCATAGCTCCAGCAGGACCATAGTTGGGTTCTGTAAAGAAAACTCACCCTAACACCTTGTCCCTGGAGTCTCAGCTACCTCTTCTCTCCACTGGACACCCGAGGTGCCCTTTCGTCCCAACACATGCTGGTCACTGCATGTCTCCCCATGGCACTGTCATATAAACTGAACCCTCCAGGGGGCAGCAGGATGCCAGCCCCAGCCTTGCAGGAAGCTAGAAGTCAGCACAGAAAACTTACCTCTCCATTAGCAAAGCAATACTGCAAGGCCACCAGTAGCCCCTGGAATGAAAGGAAGAGGTGGTGTGAAGCTCCACTCGGTAGAAGATATGTGTCTGAGGGTCACTTGGAACGTCCGCAGGCCAGCCCTAGTCTCAGCAGCTTCTACAAGAGCCAGGCAGCTACTTGCTTGTGCTAACTAGAGTTAGTCTAGTTAGTACGTACTGGTGACGTTAACTCGGATTTCCATGGGGTCTCTTCTTACTTTGACACCCACCGCCCATATCAGCCAAGGCGTTTGCTTAGGTGGTCATAGGTCAGTGAACTGTGTGTGTGTGTTAGTCGCTCAGTCGTGTCCGACTTTTTGCAACCCTATGGACTGTAGCCTGCCAGGCTCTTCTGCCCATGGGAGTCTCCAGGCAAGAATACTGGAGTGGGTTGTCATTCCCTTCTCCAGAGGATCTTCCTGACCCAGGGATCAAACCCAGGTCTCCTGCATTGCAGGCAGATTCTTTACCATCTGAGTCACCAGGGGAAGCCCAACATCATTTATTCAATTATACAAATACTGAAAAAGGCAAACGTCCCGTTTCTACTTGTCCATAGTGGGTAATTAAACTATTTTTGTTTTTTGCCTGACTTGCATCCTTTCCTGACCCTTCCCCAGTCCCTGGGCTTCTGGCAGGGCTGTCAATCATGTGGTCCTCATGTTCTGTGAAAGCTATCATCACCATAAGCTGCTCAAATGGTCATGTGACCCTAGCAGGGCCAATCACAATTCTTTTCACTAACAAAGACAGCTTCATCTCTTCCCCGCATTGGCCAACTTCAGAGTCAAAGTCAGTCTGGAGACACTCAAGGGCATCTCTCCCAGCCACACAGAGAGAGCCCATCTGAGGATAAGGCCAACACAGAGAAAAGTTGAGGCTGGAGATTGTCAAGAGATGGGTTTCGGCGATACTGCTGTGGCTTTCCCTGAGACACGAGGGTCTCTGGGACTTAGACTGTGTCTGATACACTGGAGCCCCATATGTGTGCAAGACCGAAGGGCTTGAGTGTTTATGGGAAGAACATCATAAAATGCCAGGACTCACAAGGAAAGGATACATTTCCAAACAGAGAGTGAAGGTCATGGTGTAGGCTGACTCTTCTATCCCTCTTGATAACATTTCTCTCATCTGCTGTTGCTAGGGTGGAAGGTTTGGTGCTGGGAACAGAGCTGGAATTGAAAAGGAATTATAAAATGTTGTTCTGGGGGTTTGTCCGTGGCGGGGGGGGATTTTTATGCTCGTTCTCAGGGAAGCCAGAGATCGCCATGCAGGCTGACATGACATCAGTCACGTGTTTGGATTCTGCCCAGGGGCCGGGAATTTTCCTTCTCCTGGGCACCTTTATTCCATGGCTACAGAATGGCTCTGCTCTAGGGCTCCTAAAGGGGACACAGTGCAACCAGTTTACCATTCTCACACACTCGGTCCCCTTGGAGGGTCAGAGCTGCTCTGTGCAGTTGGCAGGGCAGGTGTTATTTGCCTCTGGGTCTACGATATTAGAACAGGGTGCTGGAACTCTCATGAATCAGTTGGCTAAAATAGGATTCCACATCACAGGTGTGTCTTTCACTTCTTCGCGTTCCTGAGTCATGGTTGGAGGAACATCCTGGAGTCTGGTTAATTCTTGTTCTAGATGAAGCAGGTGTGAAGGTCTCGGCCCCCGAGCAGATGGCTCTCACCCCATATGTCACCACCATGTGGCAGTCTCTCCACAGATCCCTTGAAAGCAGCGGGAGGCTGATGAAATCCTCTAAGCAATCCTCTAAGCAAAGGCTCCCCCACCAAAGCAGTTCAGTTCAGTCGCTCAGTCATGTCCAACTCTTTGTGACCCCATGAATCGCAGCACGCCAGGCCTCCCAGTCCATCACCGACTCCCGGAGTCCACCCAAACCCATGTCCATTGAGTTGGTGATGCCATCCAACCATCTCATCCTCTGTCGTCCCCTTCTCCTCCTGCCCTCAATCTTTCCCAGCATCAGGGTCTTTTCCAATGAGTCAGCTCTTCCCATCAGGTGGCCAAAGTATTGCAGTTTTAGCTTCAACATCAGTCCTTCCAATGAACACCCAGGACTGATCTCCTTTAGGATGGACTGGTTGGATCTCCTTGCAGTCCAAGGGACTCTCAAGAGTCCTCTCCAACACCACAGTTCAAAAGCATCAATTCTTCGGTGCTCAGTTTTCTTTATAGTCCAACTCTCACATCCATACCTGACTACTGGAAAAACCATAGCCTTGACTAGATGGACCTTTGTTGACAAAGTAATGTCTCTGCTTTTTAATATGCTGTCTAGGTTGGTCATAACTTTCTTTCCAAGGAGTAAGCGTCTTTTAATTTCATGGCTGCAATCACCATCTGCAGTGATTTTGGAGCCCCCCAAAATAAAGTCTCACTGTTTCTGCTGTTTCCCCATCTATTTGCCATGAAGTGATGGGGCCAGAGGCCATGATCTTCGTTTTCTGAATGCCAAAGCAGTAAGGAAAGGAAACTGTTGGATCCAGTGCTGATTCCTATGGCGGAGCCACTAAGACACAGCCCCCTGATTATGCGCTTGCTCACCTGAGCTCCCCCCTCTGCCCAGTGGCCTGGAGGGAAGAGCACAGAGGTATTCAGGAGGGCAGCCTCTGCCCCGGCACGAGACTCTCAGTGTGCTTTTGGCTCTTTCTGGAGAGCCCATCTGATTCCTCACCCTCCTTGGCAGTGCTCCGGGGGAGCAGGGCTGCAGGACCAAGTGAGCAGTGCGGTAGCTGGTCTCCAGAGACCGCCCCAAGGTCTTCTCCCCTTCCTTTATGTGACTCCGAACATCAAGAGGTGGATCTTGTTTTCCCTCCCCTCGAGGCTGGAATGATCTTGTGACTCCTCCTATGAGCACAACGTGGTGGGAAGTGACATTCTGGGAATTCTGACCGTCCCTCTTAGAACACTTGCTCTGGGGATGTTCTGGGAGTCCAGCTGCCATGCTTCGAGGCACGCAAGATACATGGAGAAGCCACGTGGAGGAGGGTGGAGGCTCTCTGATCCATATCCTCAGCGGAGCTCCCAGATGACAGTCCATGGCAACATCCAGCGTGTGAATGAGCCATCTTGGATGTTCCAGACCAATCCAGCCTTCAGATGTTTGCAGCCTCATTCAAAGATGACATGTATCAAAAGGATCACTCTGACAGCCCAGCTCACAGAATCATTCAGGATAATAACATAGTTACTGCTTCAAGCTACTTCTTTGGGGGCTAGTTTGTTACACAATAATGGGTGACCCAAACATGCTTCCAGTCACTAGAGAGTTTGATAGGCTAGGATTCTTTCGCAGAAATCTGACCCACAAGACTCCACACGAATGTCTGATCTTCAGCTCGCTTTGGGTATGTGAGATCAGCTGATCGAGAGGTCACTTGACGGATAAAGCTCTCTAAGGAAAAAAGGGCCCCAGATACTTCTGACAGAACAGCTGTAGGCTTTTTTGTTGTCATTTCTCGTTGGGGATTACTTTTTAAAGAAGATTAAGACCAAGCAACATAGGAAACCCAAATGACTAAACTATATAGCCTTTGAAATCCCCCCAAAAGATTGAAATAAACATGGTTTCAAAATGAAAAAAAGTATCAGTGTGTGCTCTCTGTTCAAAAGTACATGCAATTCAGCTCTAACAGGCTATTGTCCAGTGACCCCTACCATACCTCAGGCTCTGTCTCCCTGGCCTCTGGTGAGTGTGTAGTGGTCAGGGGCATTTTCTTCACTCTGCCCACAGAGTCTCAGTACCTGACAGTGTCTGCTGGTAGTGGCTACAGGACTCTGATATAGGGACTTCCCTGGTGGTCCAGTGGCTAAGACTCCATGCTCCGAATGCAGGGAATCCAGGTTCAGTCCCTGGTTAGGGGACTAGGTCCCACATGCAGCAACTAGAGTTCATATGGCACAACTAGAAGCTTCTGCCTGCCTCAACTAAGACAAGGTGCAGCCAAATACAGAAATAAAAATAAATATTAAAAAAGAGACTCTGCTATAGGAAACTTGGGTCTGACCTTCACAGAGCACCTGAGAAGCCCTACTGCATAGTGGTTACAAGCAAGGCTTAATCTCTGAATGCAAATCTCATCTCTGCTACTTGTTAGCATATGCAAAAGTTCCTCTGAGCCACAGATTTTTCAACTATTAAAACGATAGAATAATCACTCCCTCACAGTGAGAATGTGAGGATTCAATGACATTTATTTTGACCCAAACAAAACCACTTCTGGCGGCATCTCTGCCAGTGCAGGAGATGCAAGAGACGTGGGTTTGATCCCTGGGTCAGGAAGATCTACTGGAGAAGGAAATGGCAGTCCACTCCATATTCCTGCCTGGAGAATCCCATGGACAGAGGAGCCTGGTGGGCTACAGTCCATGGGGTTGCAAAGAGTCAGACATCACTGAGCACAGCACAGAAAATCACTTCAGCCGGCCTCAGCCATCTGCAAAGCTTAGGCTCTAGATGAGTGGGGAAGTCATCTAGAAAGTTCAGCTCATGAATCCCATGAAAGAGAGGTGAGACAGACCTACTATGTCCTACCTGGATTCCTGCCCCCCAGAATCATGAGAAATAATAAAGATGACTGTCATTTTAATCCGCTCAGTAATGGATGACAGTTTAAGCGACGGATGAGCAAAACGCCTAGGTACCTCAACCACAGCTGGCCTCTTGTTTCTAGTTTCAGCTCCCACACAACTGTCAAGGTTCAAGAGCCTCCTGGTCTCTACCCACTGTTCATTTTGCACAAGCTCTGCGGAGAACCCAGCAAAAATAGGCACTTAATAAAACACTCCATGCTGACACTCGCAGAGAAAATGATTGTGAGTCACACCAACTATTAGAGAGCAGGGAACAAACTACTTTCCCTTTTGTAGTCACCAAGTCATGCTGGCAAGATTAAAGCAACATTTCCCTCTCCACACCCTCCTAATCTGAAAGGCCCTTGCTGATCAATCCTGCCGTTACTTAAACTCTTTTTCCACCCGCAGGCTCTCGAAATTCTGAGTCTGCATGGATCAAAGGCATTAGGCTTTCTACAAAGGCAAGAAGTCCTTGTTCAGACATCTACTCACATGGAAGGAGCTCAGAGTCAATTGAATGAAGAGTCGTATAAGTCTCGGAAATCCTTCAACTTGATCATCAGTGATGAAAGAGAAGAGAATCTCATGAACTCCCAATAAAGGGATGAGGACCAGTGTGGACTTGGCCAATCTGCAAACAACAACCAAAGAGGTGTCATGAAAGCCACCCTGGGAACAGGCAACATTTTCTCCTCTTCTGTATACCGATTGTGCTTAGTCGTTCAGTCGTGTCTGACTCTTTGTGACCCCATAGACTGTAGCCCGCCAAGCTCCTCTGTCCATAGGGACTCTCCAGGCAAGAATACTGGAGTGGGGTTGCCATGCCCTCCTCCAGAGGGTCTTCCCAACCCAGGGATTGAACCCAGGTCTCTCGCATTGTAGGCGGATTCTTTACCATCTGAGCTACCAGGGAAGCCCAAGAATACTAGAGTGGGTAGCCTGTGCCTTCTCCAGGGGGAGTTTCTCAACCCAGGAATTGAACTGGGGTCTCCTGCACTGCAGGGGGATTCTTTACCAGCTGAGCTCCCAGGGAAGCCCTTTAGGGTAGCTCTAATCGTACTGATAAATAGTTGGTTTTTCTGTTTGTCTCCTTGGGTACATACACACTGAATGCCCTAAGAGCCAGTATGGTCTTGTTCGGCGATGCATCCCCACACTTGACTCATGGAAGATGCTCAAAAAACATGAATTAGATGGATGAATGGATCCCCCCATACAGATTATGATATACCTACAGATCTTAATGTTTTGTCTGATGGATATATTTACATGTACATGAGTGTCCCCCTGGGACATTACACAACAAGTTTCCTATTACCTGGCCACCAAGTGTCTCTACTTCTTTCTCTATTCAGGACTTCCAACGTCAATGCCTTACAGAGCCAGAGAAGGAAAAGAAAATGACTTGCCCAGGGTCACACAGCCACTAAGTGGTACCTCCCAGCCCGGAAGCAGGGCTTCTGACCTCACACTCAGGCCTTGCACACTACAAGCAGGATTTCATCATCTGTCCCCATGCTGCTCCCAACCCGACAGCGAGGGCAGCAGGAAATGAGAAACTGATCCTTCTCGTAAAAAGCACCGTGTGGACACCGCTGTTGTATACACTCTACACAAAAAAGACAAACATTCCTTTGTACCACCCACAGACAAATGCACAGCTGGGACCCACACATTCCGTACCGCATACCGGTGGTTCCCAAATGGGCTATTAGAATTCCTACAAAGCTTTGGGGAAAAAAAAAAAAAAAAATATATATATATATATATATATATATATATGTATATGTATATTTTATTGGTTGGCTCTCAATACAGCTTCATGGGCCCCGTGTCAACCCCCTGAATCAAAATCTCTGGAGGTTGGGTCCAGGGAATGAGGATTTCTAAAAGACTCCCCATGGGATATCAAGCAGCCACATTTGGAAACAACTTCTCTTCACTGTTGAGCAGCTTAATTTCAAACTAATTACATGAGCAAAGGTGACTCACATTTGGGGCATAAACAAAGCTACTGTCTGATACACATTTGGGGAAAAAAGAGCTTAAATTTAACGATTTTTTTTTGCCCAAGTCACTTGTCTTAAAGGGCCAGACTAGGAGAAGGTTCCTTTCTCCTCACTGAATAAAAACCCCGTGGAGTTAAAGATGTGAAGGGGCTTCCCTGGCAGTCCAGTGGTTAAGACTCTGCACTTCCGCTGCAGGGGTTCAGTCCCTGGTCAGGGAACTAGGATTCCACATGCTGCATCTTGAAGTAAAAAAACAAAAAAGGTGTGGGAACAGAGAGGGTCAGCAGCCCCCATGTGCAGTATCTTCAGGGAGGTTTAATTTTATCCAAGAGAAAGCATCTACTATGAATCTTGTGTTTGAATGTTTTCAGTGAAATGAAAACCCTCACCCTTGCACCCTAAAAGGACCTACAGCCAATAAGAGTTGAGCAGGAGTCACCAAAGAGGGGGACGCCCCCCCACCCCCAGCACGAGGGCTGAGCGTCCCAGGACAGAGCACCGGGACCGAGCAGTGGAGAATCTGAGATGCAGCCACCTGTTAGGTGATCCTCCTGGGCCAAGCTCACGCCCACTAGAGCTCCCACACCCCCTGTGCACACTCACTCAGCTGAGCCACACTAACGTGTTCCCAAGCAGAGACTATGTCAAGAGTTTTGGGTTTTGCTTGTTTCTCTAATTTCCAGGAGTGTCTTAAATCAGAGGTGGCAAATTGGCATCCATGGGTTATATTTGACCTGCTGACAGCTTTTGCTTATGCTAGGTAGTGATCTTTGCTATTAGAGCCGCCCTTAAATAATGAGATTTCAAGCAAAGAGGTCCAGATGTTCAGCTTCCTTTGAAAAGTGGGGAGATCTGGCCAGGCTGGGCCCCAGTTCCTTGTTGCCAATCGTCATCAACAGTGGGTTGCCATTTTAGTTTCCTTTAGAGGGAACACGGTTTCTCCAACCCAAAGAGTCTGTTTGGCCCTTGCAAGCATGTGAGTCTTTGACCCTTGCTCTGAGTTGTTTAAAAAATATTTATTTATTTATAAAAATATTAAAATATGTATGTATTTATTTATGGGTTATTTTAAAAAAAAGATTTATTTAGCTGTATTGAGTCTTAGTTGTGGCATATGGGATCTAGCTCCCAGACCAGGGATCAAACCCATACCTCCCTGCATGAGGAGCTCAGGGTCTTAGTCACTGGACTACCATGGCAGTCCCTATTTCGGATTTTAATAACACATACTTTCATGCATGTCTTATCATCAACTTATTCTCAGGGCCATGCTATGACATTAAGTTTTTTAAATAAACTGTTCGTCTTGGAACACTTAGATCTACAGAAAAGCAGCAAAGATCACACAGAGAATTCCCATATACCCTTCCCTTCCCCTAATGTTTAAATCTTACAGACCCATGGGACCTTTGGCAGCACTAAGAAACCAGTGTTGGCACGTGGCCAATAACTATCCTCCAGACTTTACCCAGATTTTCACCAACTTTTCCAATAATGTTCTTTTCACATTCCAGAATCCAATCCAAGGTCCTCACACTTAGCATGGAAGAATTGTTAAGGAATGATCATCTTCTAATGACTTTTTGGGTCATTTTAGTAACTGCTATCTCTCTGTGCGTATTCCAAAGGAATTTACCATTCCTCATATGATTCTGAGTTCTTTTTGGACAAAAGACTATTTACGTCTCTGTTTGGATGAAAATCCATAAGTACTTATAGCAGCTCCTCTTATGAACTGTGTTTATGCCCCGTTTTCATCTACAGTCGTTTGTTTATTTTAATGGTTTAGTTTACTGCACTCAGTCAGCTCTTCAACTGGAGAAGGAAATGGCAACCCACTCCAGTATTCTTGCCTGGAGAACTCTGTGGACGGAGGAGCCTGGTGGGCTGCTGTCCATGGAGTCCCACAGAGTTGGATACAACTGAAGTGACTTAGCATGCATGCATGCATTGCAGAGGAAAATGGCAACCCACTCCAGTCTTCTTGCTTGGAGAATCCCAGGGACAGAGGAGCCTGGTGGGCTGCCATCTTTGGGGTCACACAGAGTCAGACATGACTGAAGCGACTTAGCAGCAGCAGCAACTCTTCAACAGATATTTATTGGGCATCTCTTCTGGACATGTGAGTAAGTACAGAGAGTAGGAGGAGGAGCTGGGGCCAAAGGCAGTGGGGCTCGAAGACAGTACCTGGGCCGGGGTTTGAATCCCAGCACTGCCAATTACTAGTGATGTGGCCCTGGGCAAATTAATTAACCTCTCTACCTGTAAAAATAAGGATTATACTACTACTACTATTATCATATGCAATGTTAAAATAATAATAACAATATTATTAATCATAATAATTCCTAACATTGCCATTTTAAGGACTAAATAACATGGGGCCAACCCTCAGACTAAACCATACCTGATATGTGAAGCATAATCAATAACATTTAGTTGTCACTATTTTTAAAGAAGCCATCTCTCCCTCAGGTTGCTCACAATCTCAGTGACTTGGATCAATTTTTCTTCCATTTGTGACATTTTTCTGAAAGTCCTTTATAAGTTCACTAACAAATGGTTCTGGGCTTCCCTGGTGGTTCTGCGGTTAAGAATTTGCCTTGCAATGCAAGGGACACCAGTTTGATCGCCGGTCCAGGAAGATGCCACATGCGTCAGGGCAACTAAGGGCACCACAACTATTGAGCCTGAACTGTGGAGCAACTACTGGAGCCCGTGCTCCACAGCAGAGAAGCCAGTGCAATGAGAAGCCCAGGCACCGTAACTAGAGGATAATCCTCGCTGTCCACAACTAGGGAAAATCTGCAGACATAGCGACAAAGACCCATCACAACCAAAGACACATAAATACATTTTTTAAAGATATGTACTTTAAAAAATAAAATGAAAATAAATTTTAAAAAAGACATGATTCTCCTTCATGAGTTCATTAAGAATCCTGCCCCACGCATCACACAGAAAGTTAAGATCATTTATCTAGGAGGAGCGTGTCACCTCCGTGCTGAGAACCACAAGGAACAGAGAACTCCCTCCAGGCTGAGGGTCTGCTGGGGTCTGTCCACAATTCAGGGACACTGCTCTCTCTCCAGGTCTGCCTCAGTTGTCCTTTGCCAGACCATGCAGCTGGGCTGGTTACAGTTTACTGCTTGAATGATGGAAGCCGGGGAATGAGGGATAGGATTACAGAAGGTTCTGGAGTCCTAGCAACTTGCCTCTTTGACAAGTCTCAAGTGTGTCTAATTTAAACTTTCCTAAAATATACTCCTGGAGGGGGTCCAAATCTTGAAAACTACATTCTGAAAGTTCTCGAAAACCTGGGAGAGTTGGAGGCTGAACTGTTCCTACCAGAGTTTGGACAAAATGCATTGGCTTCATCACCCCCTTCTCCTCATCCTTGCAGGGGCCCAGTAGAGGGGAACGTGGAAGAGGAGGACCTTCCAACATGGGGGAGGGCTGTATGAGCTGAGTGTGCTCATGACCCCTTGGGGTGACGGGAAGCAGCCCTCCCAGCACTTAGAAATGAGGGAGTTAGCACTGCAGACAAAAAGATGGGCAAAGGCACAATTCCCTGGACCAGATAATAAAATTAAGGTGGCCTAAGAGACAGATCCCTGGGGACTCCCCTGGTAGTCCAGTGGTTAAGAATCTGCCTTGCCATGCAGGGGCTGTGGGTTCAATCCCTGGTTAGGGAACCAAGACTCCGCATGTCACAGGGCAACTAAGCTCAAGCACCACAACTATGGAGCCTGCATGCTCTAGAGCCCACAAGACACAACTGGAGAGTCCTTGTGCTGCAATGGAAGATCCCATATGATATATCAAAGATTTGTGGGCCACAACTAAGACCCAATGCAAATAGATCAAAATAAATAAATATTTTTAAAAAAAAAGAAAAGAAAAGAGAAGTTCGAGAGCCATTGTCTTGGATAACTCTAGAGAAGAGCCTGGAAAAGAGGATGTCAGGCTGCTTAGAAACATACTTTTCATGGTCCAACCAGAAAATTCCATGCATCTGGTCCCATGGTCTGTGTATTCTGTCTGTATATCAGAATCTTCTAGGAATTCTCTTGCAAGAAGTCCATGGGCAGGGAACACTGGTGGTCCAGTGGTTGCAATCTAGAACCTGTGCTCACAACAAGAGAAGCCCCCAACTAGCGAAAGCCTGTAGACCACAACAAAGACCCAGCAAAAGAACCCCCCACCCAAAAGAAGTCCATGTGGTGGGGCTCCATCCCTCAATACTGAATCGAATACCCAGTGGAGGGGCTCATGAGTCAGGGCTTTGGGGCTGGCTATCTGGTGATGTTTAACATAGCCAGGATGGAAAGCTATCATAGGGGCCACCGAGGGTCTGCAGCTCAGGGACGGCCCAGTGGTCCATGGTGGGCTTTGGCAAGGTTTAGGCAGACCTTGCCAAACTGTCTGTGTGAAAGGTGGTGCCTTGACACTTGTCTGCCCCTGTTTCTGCCTCTTGGGAGTGCTGTCCTCTGATGGGTTTTCATGGTGACTGGGTTTTCCCGGTGCCTGGTTAGTGACAGGATTCCCCAGTGAATGGACCCAGGCAGGGTAGCGGGGAGAAGCCCTGCTCTTGGCCTTGGGTCTCCACCCTCAGGGAGGGGTGAGAGGCTTAGCCTTGGAAAAGGGCCAGAGAGGCTGTCAGCCACTTGGAGGCTTGGCCAGAGGCACCCAGAAAGACACATAGCTCTCTGTGGTCCAAGCCAGCCCAAATACCCCAAGGCAATGCGGGTTTGCATAATATCTGAGCCAACAACTGTATATATTTTCCTGGTCCTGAACTGTATGTGTTTATGCTTCTGGAACTCCCGAGAGTAGGGGGTTCGGCTGATAGGATTTGGGGTCTGGAAACCCCAGGCAAATACTATTCATTGCATCTAATTAGGACCTCCTTGAACCCTCATCACAAGTTGAGGATGGGTCTGGGGTGACTCTCCCAGGTGACACACCAAAAAGCAGACCTGGGGAGGCCAAGCGACTTGCCCAAGGTCAATCCAGGGTGAAGGTCAGCATCGGCCCTCCTGATTCATTCTACACCCACATCCCCATCCTTGGCGAGTTGGAATGTGTGCTCCTCACAGATGGGGTCCCCATCCTATTTTCCTTTTACTTGAAGAACAGTGACGGCACATCATAGACCCTCATTGAATGTCTGTCGGAAAAATGAAAAGCTACTTTCCCAGCACGCCTGGCTCAGGGTGGCTTCTGGCCTTAGAGAGGGAGAAGTCCAGCTATATAGCCACTCTCACGCACATCTCTGCCCCTGGTCTGCCACATGGACTAAAATCTCTTAAGTTTTGAGCAAAACTTTGGGTTAAAACACTGCATCCCCAAGAAGCACACACATGCTATAGAAAGTAGAATAACTGGGAAAAGAGGAGGGGAGGGGGACCTTTGTCTCGCATTCATTCAGCATTTGATTGACAGCAACACAGAGGTAAGTAATCACCCATGATCTGACACTGTGAGATGGGACCGCGGTCATCATGGAAGCAGAACAAGGGATGCAGCAAAAGTAAGTCCGAGAGAAAGCATGACTGTGTTAAAAATGTACTTCTTCGGGCTCCAAAAGATTGTGATCATATTACTCGAGGTCTTGCTGCTGCTGCTGCTGCTGCTAAGTTGCTTCAGTCATGTACGACTCTGTGCAACCCCAGAGATGGCAGCCCACCAGGCTCCCCCGTCCATGAGATTCTCCAGGCAAGAACACTGGAGTGGGTTGCCATTTCCTTCTCCAATGTGTGAAAGTGAAAAGTGAAAGTGAAGTCGCTCAGTCGTGTCCGACTCCTAGCGACCCCATGGACTGCAGCCTACCAGGCTCCTCCGTCCATGGGACTTTCCAGACAAGAGTACTGGAGTGGGGTGCCATTGCCTTCTCCAGCTCAAGGTCTTAGAAATACCCAAATACTCTCTTCTGAGTTGTTGTTGTTCAGCTGCTATGTCATGACCGACTCTTCTGTGACCCCATGGACTGTAGCCCACCAGGCTTCTCTGTCCATGGGATTCTCCAGGCACAGATACTGGGGTGCGTTCCCATTTCCTTCTCCAGGGGCTTCTGAGTTACGCTGTCTTTTATTCTGTTACCTCAAATAAGGCAACTGTCCAACTCCCCTTCATGTGATTCTTTCCTATCCCTGTAAACCACCCACTCTTAGGGGCATTTTTCACAGTTTCCTCCTGGGAATGTGTGTGCCCTTGATTACTCACCACTGACTTCATTTTCATGGGATCAGAAGGTCCTCGATCTTTAGCAAAAGCCTTACGTGACACCCTGACACTTTTTTCTGAGGGGCTCTCACAGACACCATCGTCTCAGGAAAGAAACATACGAATGCCATTTTCCCCCTTCCTGGGACATTAGCCAGAATAGCCAGAAGGGGTCAAAATAAACTTTGACTGTTCAGTACTGACCTCAGGCCACTCACCTGTATTTATAATCTCTGAAGCACATTTGATGAGCTTTGAGCTTAGAAATGAGAAGCTTGAGAATTTTCAGGAAGATGAAGAAATTGACCTTGAAAAAAAAAAAAGCAGATATAAATAAGTGATCAACTCTATGTGGCTATGAATATCAAGGTCACCCTAGATCCGGCCATCAGATCCTTGTCCATGGAAATGGAATGGGGCAGTTAATAGTCAGGGTAATCTCCTCTCTCCCAAAGGCCATCTCAACTGACAGCCTGGAGAGGATTCTAAAGAGTCACTTATCCTTCTGCTTCTGGGAGACCTACCGCAATAGCCATCTGAGAAAGGCAAACAGACATGTACATTAGTATTTTTAATTAAAATTATTGAGGGGCTTTCCTGGTGGTCCAGTGGTTAAGAATCCACCTTGCAATGCATGGGACACAGGTTCGATCCCTGGTCAGGGAACTAAGACCCCCACATGTCACAAGGCATTGCCAAAAATTTTTTTAAATAAAAATAAGAAAAATAGAAAAGACTTTAAAATGCCTCTGTGCAATGGAGAAAGAGCCCATAGAGATAGTGGTCGGGTTACAGTTAATGGAATAAAGTCTCTATAGACATTGAGCCAACACAATATTGATGTCCTTGTCTCAAACCACAGATTGAAACACAAGCTGAAGAATCCAATATGTACCTGTTATTACTTGTCTTATTGGCCTGGGGAAAATCCATACTCAAAGCTAAGAGGGCAGGGTTTCAGGCAAGAGGCTATGTATCCAATCTGCAAGCCAACAGGGAGAAGGGAAATTCCCAGCCAAGGAATATTTAGTAACAGAACACTTAAAGGCAAACTAAGTGTAACCAAGTAATTTATCCCCTTTAATGGGATATCTGTTTTTCATCACAAAGAGAAAACGTTGTGTCCTTGGCTTAGTGGCTTGTTGAACTTGGGCATTTTTCTTACAAAGTAAGCCTAACAGGGAAAGGCATGTATTTCAGGGAATTAATTTCAACCAGGACTGTCTCGTAGGAAATGAAGGTTTGTGATGAGCGTGTTGATTCATTGTTCCTTGCGTCTTCCAGAGACCAGACAAGAGAAAATGGGCATCGACCACTGACACGAAATGAAACACCAGCCTGGTGGACCACAGAACCTCCATCCATCCAGGGGCCCCAGAACTCAGGGCTCAGCAGTCACAGTGGGATGGGGCGGTTTCTCATCTGTACACCATCTGGAAAGGGGCTGAAGGAGGACATTTTTTTCTAAACAGTTTTTTTGTTTTTTGGCTGCACTGGGTCTCCATTGCTGTGTGCGGGCTTTCCCAAGTCACAGTGAGTGGGGGCTACTTAGTGCTGTGGTGCGCAGGCTTCTCATTGCGGTGGCTTCCCTCCCTGGCGCACAGGCCCTAGGGCATGTGGGCTCAGTAGTTGCAGCTCCCAGGCTCTAGAGTGCGGGTTTCCATAGTTACGGCACATGGGCTTCGTTGCTCTGTGACATGTGGACTCTTCCCAGATCAGGGATTGAATCTGTGTCCCCAGCATTCGTGGGCGCATTCTTATCCACTCTGCCACCAGGGTCCTGAAGGAGGACGTTTTTGAAGAACCAAGCCAACTCCTGTTGGATTCTGTGACCAGACGTGGGACACTTAGGATCCCAAACATATAAGGCTCTTTTTCCAGCCCTAGACAATACAGAATGCATTCAATTCAGTTCAGTTCAATTGCTTAGTCGTGTCTGACTCTTTGCAACCCCATGGACTGCAGCATGCCAGGCTTCTCTGTCCACTACCAACTCTCAGAGCTTACTCAAACTCATGTCCATCGAGTCAGTGATGCGATCCAACCACCTCATCCTCTGTCATCCCCGTCTCCTCCTGCCTTCAATCTTTCCCAGCATCAGAGTCTTTTCCAATGAGTCAGCTCTTCCCATCAGGTGGCCAAAGTATTGGAGTTTCAGCTTCAGCATCAATCCTTCCAGTGAATATTCAGGACTGATTTCCTTTAGGATGGACTGGTTGGATCTCCTTGCAGTCCAAGGGACTCTCAAGAGTCTTCTCCAACTCCACAGTTCAAAAGTATCAATTCTTCAGTCTCAGCCTTCTTTATGGTCCAGCTCTCATATCCATACATGACTACTGGAAAAACCATAGCTTTGACTAGATGGAACTTTGTCGGTAAAGGTCCTAGATAGACCTGATGTCGCTGCTTTTTAATATTCTGTCTGGGTTGGCCATAGCTTTTCTTTCAAGGAGCAAGCGTCTTTTAATTTCAGGGCTGCAGTCACCATCTGCAGTGATTTTTGGAGCCCAGGAAAATAAAGCCTCTCACAGAATGCATACAGTCAAATGTACTGTTCTTGGTGACATTTCTTTGGCACCACCCAGCTGCCATGCTCAGATCTGGGTCTACAGGTTGGCAGGGGTAGTTGTAGCAAGGTGGGGGCTCAGAGTTTGCTGTCATGTAGCCCAAAACTCATCTGCCTCCCCCTCAACCCCCTCTGCTCCTGCTGCATGGACTAAAATGCCTACATTAGAACTACTCCTTTGGGTTAAAACATTCCATTCCTAAGAGCCCTGCTTAAGGAAGGGCACACCAAAGGTGAAGGGCGGCTGGAGGGGGATTTCTCTTTATCTGCCCACTTGTTCATTTTTACAACAAGGAAGGATTCAATAAATACCTATGATCTGACTTGCTCTCATCATGAGAAGGAGAAGATGGGATACAGCAAAGGAAAACAACGCACGTGCTGCAACCACTGAAGCCCAAGCACCTAGATCCTGAGCCAAGAAGAGCCACGGCAACGAGAAGCCCGCACACCGCAACAAAGAGTAGCCCTGTTCACTGCAACTAGAAAGCCCATGCTCAGCAATGAAGTGCAGCCAAAAATAATAAGTAAATATATACGTTTTAAAGAAATAAAGGCCCTTGCTCTGCAAGGTCTCAGCGTAGCGTCACCAACTGACTCTAACCCTCAGCACAGTTTTGGGTTAATAGTGATTGATTGTATTTTTTTTTTTTTCCTCTAAAAGAAGCTCCTTAGTCTCCCCTCTCTCCTGCTACTGGTGTTGAAATCCAGGCCCATAGCTTTGCTGTCCCTGGACTTGTCCATGATTGAAGACCCTGCGGCCCCAGGGTTTGTCCACATCGAAGACAGTTGATATGGGGTCACCGAGCTGATTACAGGTTTCCTTACATAGTCTGAAAACCCAGAGAGCAGGAGGCTTAGAGTGTGAGCCTGGATTTAAGTCCTGAACCAAAACAAGAAGTTTCTTTCTTGTGGGAGAGGGGATTATATGGCACACTTACTTCTGCCACGACACAACACCCAAGAGGAGTTTCTAACTTGTTTCTTCTCGTTCAACAGATCCAAACCACGGCTCAGCATCTTCATCTTGAGGGATCTGGCCCAGGTTCTTTCTGAGCCAGAGAATTTGATGGGAGGCAGGGAAGGGGGTGGGGTCCTCCACCGCTGCTGAGCTCAGAGAGGGAAAAGGGTGGATGGGGTGGTCCTCACCATTACGCAAAGCAGCATGGGTCCTCGGATGATCCACCAGATATTCTTGTTCCTGTTGGTTCCCCAGCACCTAAGGCAAAGAGTGGGCCGTAGAAGACTTACAGTTGAGAAAGTAAAGACCTTGAGCTCCCTGGAAGAAGGCTCACTTGGTATGGGGAGGGAGGGCTCAATCCCTTATTAGGTTGGTACTGTCGACTTTTTTTTTTTTTTTTTGGTGAACCAGGAAAGTGGTCTTCATGCTAACAGCTTGCAGTGTATCCTTCTACATATTTTTCCATGTTCATACAAACATAAACTCTTTATTATATGGGCACACCTCATTTTCCTGTGCTTCACTTTGTTGCACTTTGCAGATACTGTGTTTTTTACAGATCAAAGGTTTATGGCAAGCTTGCATTGGGCAAGTCTATTGGCGCCATTTTTTCCAACAGCATTTGCTCACTTCATGTGTGTCTCTGTGTCACATTTTGGTAATTCTCACAATATTTCAAACCTCTTCATTGTTGTCACACTTGTTATGGTGATCTGTGATCAGTGATCTTTGATGTCACTATGGTCATTGTTTTGGGGTGCTGTGAACTGTGCCCATATAAAACGCTGAACTTAATAAATGTGTGTTTCTGACTGTTCCACCAGCTGCCCGTTCTCCCATCTCTCTCCCTCTCCTCAGGCCTTACTATTCCCCAAGACACAAATAGTGAAATTAATCCAATTAGTAATCCTACAAAGGCCTCTAACTGTTCAAATGAAAGAAAGAGACATATCTCTCACTTGAAGTCAAATGTTAAAAACGATTAAGGTTAGTGAGGAAGGCATGTCACAAGCTGAGACTGGCTGAAAGCTAGGGTTCTTGCCCCAGACAGTTAGCGAAGCTGTGAACACAAAGGAAAAGTTCTTGAAGGAAATTAGAAGTGCTACTCCAGTGAGCACACAAATGATAAGAAAGCAAAACAGCTTTCTGGCTGATATGGAGACAGTCGGAGTCTGGAGAGAAAATCAAACCAGCCACAACATTCCCTTAAGCCGAAGCCTGATCCAAGCAAGGTCCTAACCCTCTTCAATTCTATGAAGGCTGAGCGAGCTGGGGAAGTTCCAGAAAGAAAACAGTGTGAAATTAGCTGACATGGGTTAATGAGCTTTAGGAAAGAAGCCGTCTCTATGAGATGAAAGTGCAAGGGGAAGCAGCAAGTGCTCGGGGTAGAGGCTTCAATGAGTTGTCTGGAAGATCTAGTTAAGACCACAAAGGAAGGTGGCTACACTGAACAACAGATTTTTAAGGTAGGCTAAGCAATCTTCTATTGGAAGAAGATTCCATCCAGGACTTTCATAACTAGAGAGGAGAAGTCAATGCCTGGTTTCAAAGCTTCGAGGGACAGGCTGACTCTCTAGTTAGGGGGCTAATGCAACTGGTGACTTTAAGTTGAAACCAGTGCTCATTTACATTCCAAAAATCCTAACGTGTGCTAGAGCTACCCTGCCTGTGATCTATACATGGAACAACAAAGCAAGGAAGACAGCACACCCATTTACAGTATGGGTTACTGAAAATTTTAAACTCACTGTTGGAAACTACTCAGAAAAAAAAAAATCCTTTCAAAAATATTACTGCTCATTAACAATCCACCTGGTCACACAAGAGCAGTATATGAGAATATTTGATCTTAGTTCCTGGACCAGGAATCAAGTCTGCATACCCTGCATTGCAAGGTTGATTCTTAACCACTGAACCAGCAGGGAAGTCCCTGTTTTGTTTTTAACTTCTGAATTTCTTATTGTGTGTCTCCTCTCTTCAATCTCATTTGAGACATAAGAATCAGGAACACACTTTTCTTGTTCTTATGTTCCTATCTTTACACATACCATTTTTCAGTCTTCACCCAAGAGTTCCGATGAAGATGTGAAATGGGATTAACGTTGTTTTCATGCCTACTAGCATAACATCCATTCTGCAGTCCATAGATCAAGAAGTAACAGATGAATTACTACAAATCTTTGATTCTTTTATCTATCAGTTCAGTTCAGTTCAGTCACTCAGTCGTGTCCGACTCTTTGCAACCCCATGAATCGCAGCACGCCAGGCCTCCCTGTCCATCACCAACTCCCAGAGTTCACTCAGACTCACGTCCATCGAGTCCGTGATGCCATCAGCCATCTCATCCTCTGTCATCCCCTTCTCCTCCTGCCCCCAGTCCCTCCCAGCATCAGAGATTTTTCCAATGAGACAACTCTTCACATGAGGTGGCCAAAGTACTGGAGTTTCAGCTTCAGCATCATTCCTTCCAAAGAAATCCCAGGGCTGATCTAGAATGGACTGGTTGGATCTTCTTGCAGTCCAAGGGACTCTCAAGAGTCTTCTGCAACACCACAGTTCAAAAGCATCAATTCTTCGGGGCTCAGCTGTCTTCACAGTCCAACTCTCACATCCATACATGACTACTGGAAAAACCATAGCCTTGACTAGACGGACCTTTGTTGGCAAAGTAATGTCTCTGCTTTTCAACATGCTATCTAGGTTGGTCATAACTTTTCTTCCAAGGAGTAAGCGTCTTTTAATTTCATGGCTGCAGTCACCATCTGCAGTGATTTTGGAGCCCCCCAAAATAAAGTCTGACACTGTTTCCACTGTTTTCCCATCGATTTCCCGTGAAATGATGGGACCAGATGCCATGATCTTTGTTTTCTGAATGTTGAGCTTTAAGCCAACTTTTTCACTCTCCTCTTTCACCTTCATCAAGAGGCTTTTTAGTTCCACTTCACTTTCTGCCATAAGGGTGGTGTCATCTGCATATCTGAGGTTATTGATATTTCTCCCAGCAATCTTGATTTCAGCTTGTGCTTCACCCAGCCCAGCATTTCTCATGATGTACTCTGCATATAAGTTAAATAAGCAGGGTGACAATATACAGCCTTAACGTATTCCTTTTCCTATTTGGAATCAGTCTGTTGTTCCATGTCCAGTTCTAACTGTTGCTTCCTGCCCTGCATATAGGTTTCTCAAGAGGCAGGTCAGGTGGGCTGGTATTCTAATCTCTTTCAGAACTTTCCACAGTTTATTGTGATCCACATAGTCAAAGGCTTTGGTAGTCAATAAAACAGAAATAGATGTTTTTCTGAAACTCTCTTGCTTTTTCCATGATCCAGTGGATGTTGGCAATTTGATCTCTGGCTCCTCTGCCTTTTCTAAAACCAGCTTGAACACCTGGAAGTTCACGGTTCACGTATTGCTGAAGTCTGGCTTGGAGAATTTTGAGCATTACTTTACTGGCGTGTGAGATGAGTGCAATGTGCGGTAGTTTGAGCATTCTTTGGCATTGCCTTTCTTTAGGATTGGAATGAAAACTGACCTTTTCCAGTCCTGTGGCCACTGCTGAGTTTTCCAAATTTGCTGGCATATTGAGTGCAGCACTTTCACAGCATCAACTTTCAGGATTTGAAATAGCTCAACTGGAATTCCATCACCTCCACTAGCTTTGTTCGTAGTGATGCTTTCTAAGGCCTACTTGACTTCACATTCCAGGATGTCCTGCTCTAGGTGAGTGATCACACCATCGTGATTATCTTGCTCGTGAAGACCTTTTTTGTACAGTTCTTCTGTGTATTCTTGCCACCTCTTCTTAATATCTTCTGCTTCTGCTAGGTCCATTTCTGTCCTTTATCAAGCACATCTTTGCATGAAATGTTCCCTTGGTATCTCTAGTTTTCTTGAAGAGATCTCTAGTCTTTCCCATTCTGTTGTTTTCCTCTATTTCTTTGCATTGATCACTGAGGAAGGCTTTCTTATCTCTTCTTGCTATTCTTTGGAACTCTGCATTCAGATGCTTATATCTTTCCTTTTCTCCTTTGCTTTTCACTTCTCTTCTTTTCACAGCTATTTGTAAGGCCTCCTCAGACAGCCATTTTGCTTTTTTGCATTTCTTTTCCATGGGGATGGTCTCGATCCCTGTCTCCTGTACAATGCCACGAACCTCTGTCCATAATTCATCAGGCACTCTATCTATCAGATCTAGTCCCTTAAATCTATTTCTCACTTCCACTGTATAATCATGAGGGATTTGATTTAGGTCATACCTGAATGGTCTAGCGGTTTTCCCTACTTTCTTCAATTTGAGTCTGAATTTGGCAATAAGCAGTTCATGATCTGAGCCACAGTCAGCTCCTGGTCTTGTTTTTGCTGACTGTATAGAGCTTCTCCATCTTTGGTTGCAAAGAATATAATCAATCTGATTTCTTAAGTATATTCTAGATGGCCCAAATGGAAGGGAGTGGATATACTCTTTGGGAAAATGATGTATTTCCTTATACTGGGGCCTATCTTGGAATGAGGCTTCCTAGGTGGCTCAGTGGTAAAGAACCTGACTGCCAATGCAGGAGATCCAGGAGATGTGGGTTCGATCACTGGATTGGGAAGATCCCCTGGAGAAGGAAATGGTAACCCGCTCCAGTCTTCTTGCCTGTGAAATCCCATGGACAGAGGGAGTCTGGTGGGCTGCAGTCCATGGGGTCACCAAGAGTTGGACATGGCTGAGCACACAGCATAGTACATCTCAGAATAACTAGCTCATGGAAGTTCAAAATGAGGTGAGTTACCTACCCTGTATTCTCCAGCTGAGCACGGGCAATACTCCAGGGCACAACGAAGAGCATTGGGAAGGCTGGGAGAAAACATGGAAATGGAGTCAAGGGCTGGTTGGCCAAACTTGCCTACTGCCCACCCCACCCTGATGGGTTAAGTACACCTGGTTAAAATTATAAAATACCAAACATCATAGAATTGTGGACTGTGAGAGCTGGAGAGAACTACAGATGGCACAGAGTCATCCATTTGTTGGGAAACCAGGAGGCAGAGAGGAGAAAAAATTTGCCTCCTGTCACAAAGTAGCTTAGAGTAAATCCAAAGACATTAATCAAGCCTCCTGAATCCCAGGCCAGAGTTAGTCCCTCTGATTACTGCAACCTCAACTTCCCCAAGAATCTATGGGGAATCTAGCTCCAGATCTCATCCTGGAGATTTTGTTGGCCCATGGACTGAATGTTTGTGTCCCCCAAATTCATACACTGAAGCCCTAACCCCCAGTGTGACAGCATTTGAAGAGACCTTTGGAGGTAATTAGGTTTAAATGGCATGTGTGTAGGGGTTGGTCATCATGATGGGATTACTGTCCTTATCAGAAGAGACCAGAGAGCTTGCTTCCTCTCTCTCTCTGTACAATGATATGAGACTATAGCAAGAAGGCAGCTGTCTGCAAGCCAAGAAGAGGAACTGCATCAGAACTCAGCCATCCTGGTGCCACAGTCTCACACTTCTCAGCCTCCAGAACCTTGAGAAATAAACATCTGCATTTTAAGCCCCACAGTCTGTGGCATTTGTTATGGCAGCCCTAGTAGATAATACAGTTGGGGACAGGTTAGGAGGAATGTCATCTGATTCGACCAAAAACTTCCCAATTTTTGAATGTGTGTATTGGGTCTACAGCACTTATATCTACATAAATGTACACGCAGGTGCATGCACACATGTGTACACACACGTGCATGTGCACACGCACACACACACATACACACACTACCCCCCTCTTCAGTCTCTCATCATTGAGGAATTATCTATCCCAGAAACCTCCCTCCAACTCCAACCAAAAGCTCTACTGGGCTCCCGTGTTCGGACAGATCCCCAGTTCAGGTCACTCACCCCAACCCACCAGCAGGTATCTGGGCCACAGCCGCCTTTCTGAAAACACTATGGGCTCCAGCAGCGTGTGAAGGTAAAGGCCTTCGACGAGCAGCCACGAGTAATTGGCGCCCACGAAGTAGTGCAAGAGGACCTGGGCAGAGCGGCAGGACGCAGAAATCTGGAAAGGACAGAGCACCTGGGGGTAAGTCCAAGTTCCTCAGCATCTGGACCACAGCAGAGGGGAGCAGGGCCTCCCCACACAAGTCCCTGCCTCTGAACTCCCCTCTCTCTCAGACACAATAGTTTTTTCAGACTGCACACTTCATAGACTGCGGCACATTGTACATACACCATGGTCAGTGTTCTTGTTATACGCACTCTCTGCTCTGCTCAGTCGCTCGGTCATGTCCGACTCTTTGCGACCCATTCTCGGGATGTTGGCTTAAAAAAAGAAATCAGGTGATGTGTCTCTTACCGGAAGGACTGACACCCCTTTCTCTCTGTCATCCACTCCCCAGCCTCACCTTCCTGCTCTCTGACTCCCAGGACTGACCCACCAGGTAGAGCCCAGGGGTGAGGAAGCACATACCTCCGACACATAGGACAGCCAGCCTTTCTCACTGCTGGGCTTCTTGGAGTAAGATTTATAGACGATGACGTCTTTCACCAGCACAGCCAGGGCTCTCAGGATGAAAGAGGCAAACAAGTTCATGTGGATGTAGTTACGTGTGCAGTGGAGTTTTCTGGGCAGGGAGAAAATCAAGGGTCTTCCCTCAGAAAAGAATGGCTCAGACCAACAGGCGTGTGCCTGAAACCTGTGTATGTGCCACCAAAGGGCACAGGTTCAGAGTGTAGGCTGCAGAGCTGGATGGATGACGTAAAGGATCTTACCTCTCTCTGCCTCACTTTCCTCATCTGTAAGACGGGGAGAATAACAGGTACCATTTTATAGCATGCCAGTATACGCTCCAAGCTATTTGCATGTGGATGTACTTAAGGGCATCCTTACTCCTTGCAACCACTTACATCACAGTCCCAGAGAAGTAAGTGCCAGAGGTGAGATTTAGATTCAGAAACTCTGAGGTCCATATATGGCTCTCCAAGTCTCTACTCCTTCTAAGAACATGAGTACTCGCCGCAAAGGCTACATGAGGATTCAACCAGTTAATGGGTGAAAAGCGCTCACACAGTACCTGGCACTTAAGAAGTACCCAGAAAATTTCTCATGACCTCCCTCACCCACCTGGAGCCTCCAGCATCAGCCGACGTAAAACTGCATCCTTGGTCTCTCTAGGCAAAAGGGCCTTTTCCATCACTGTGTTCTCAGAGCCCTGCCTATGCCCCTGTGTGGCACATGCCCAGTCCTTCCTCTCTCTAGAGCTATTATTACTTTCTTAGTTTCCAAAAAGATTTGAGCAGGTCTTTGGGTTTCATGATTCATGCATTCTTCTCCCTAGAGTGGGCAGGGATTGGGTCTTGCTCTCCTTAGAGCCAGAGACAAGAATGAAGACATGGTCGACCCAGGCTCTGCTCAAGTTACTTCTTCTGGAGCTGGGCAGTTATCTTCTCCTTGCCTTGTTCTGAGACTTTGGGAACGTGAGTGGAGATGGACACCGACGGCAGTGGACACAGGCTGAGGAATTCTCTCCTGTTGTTCAACGATTGCTCTCCCACTGGGGCAGGTGGTCATGACTCCGCTCTCTGCTCCAGGAGCTAAAGAACATCATGGGATTGAGGGGGCAGGTGGGGCCAGACCTGGACCTCGCAGAGCCCAGGTGGGAGTGGCTCTGGAACCAGCATCCAGGGTCCCCATCCAGGTCTCCACATCCGTGTTGAACGCTCACTCTACCACGTTACACTCCATTAGGTTTTTGAATTGACCAAGACCAGGAGACAGCCTTGGAGGGTTCCTTAATGGGTCTTACTTGAGTGACTTCTAAAATGACTTAGTAAAATGCACTCCAGCTTTGGATTCTGAAAAACACTGCAATGAAGGAATGAAAGTGCTCAGCCTCTGGACCACCTGCTTATGATCTTGGCTCCATCACTCACCAGCCGTGTGACTGTGGGCAAGTCACTTCATCTCCCTGTGTTTCAGTTAACCCACTCATAAAATGGGGGTGATAATAAGGCTAATCTCCAAGGATTAGAATTCATCTTAATTCTGATGAGAAAGAGACTTAAATGACTTAATGCATATAACATGCTTCAGAACAGGGCCTGGCATCCTCAAATGGTTAATGGCTAATTGGAGTCCGAGGTGCTGGGTTAAAACCCCAGCTCTCCCACTCACTAATATGCTTTGGGGAAGTTTCTTAATCTTGTCGATAAAAATAGTGCATCCAGGGGAGCTATGGGGAGAATGGGCTGTGGCAGTCATGGGTATGTACGACTAGGCGTTTAGAGCAGGAGTTTAGAGCATGGGTATGTATGACTAGGAGTTTAGAGCAGGGACTAGGAGCTTGGGCAGAGCTCATCTAATCCAAAGAGACAAAGGCAGAGTTGGGAGCCCCAGATTCCAGTCCTAGCTGTGCTTTGCAACCCGGGGTGGCTCAGTACCTCTCCCTGGACCTCCCAGATCCCTTCTCTTTGCCTACAAAAATGGGATGGATGGACCGGAGACTGTCGCAGATCCCCTCCAGCTCTGACCAGCCAATGAAATCACCCAGCCTGGTCTCCTGCCTTCTCAAGGGAGCCAGGGAGCACCTGCCTGGATACCTGCCTGAGCACCTGCAGGGAGCAGTTCCACTCACCGGAGAAACAAGAGGAGGGTGAGAGCCAGGAAGAGCGAGACGACGGAGAGAGAGTAGCCCACCGTGTACAACAGCTGCAGCGCCGACAGCAAGGTGCGGCGTCCAACCTGAGCGCAGAGGAAGAGCAGACATGACCGGAAGCCAGGCAGCTGTGGCGCCCCGCCCCTGGATCCATGCCCCCCACCACCACGGGTCTAGGTGTGAACCCGAGGACACTTGTTGATACCATAGCCCTCTGGCACATCTCAGAGTTCAAGGAACCTTCGTGAGTGAAGAACCCACCATGGGTCTCACCTCCGTGGTTGGTCCCACCACCCAGCAGTGATGCACGAAGATTCACCATAGCCTATGAGAACTGTGCCCAGGACCAGAGGGTGCCTTGGGAACGAAGACAGGTTCTTTGCCCCCGGATGTGCTGTTCCTAGACTGTGGGGGCCTCTCTCTCTGGAAGACAGGGCCAGCTTTCCATCTCAATGTCGCCCTCCTAAAGCAACACTTCATAGGTGATCCCTTAAACAAAGACCCAGTTAAACACTGGAATATTTTCCAAGTCCCAGGATAGACCGATGGTGAACAGAGGATAGCTTACAGGAAATTCTGTGGGATTTTCTAACGGAATCCCTTCTCACTCAATCCATTGTGCATATAGCCACCAAGATTATGTTTCTGAATAAATTTTTACACAAGAACCCACAGTTAATATGTATTATCTGCTAGATTATGCCTAACTTCTCTGCATAACCTGAACAGAAGTTCATCAGCTTCACAGAAGTATAATTGGGATACAGCAAACTGCACATATTGAAAGTATAAACCTTGGGGAATTTGGACATGACCATATTTCTGATGTCATCACCACATTCAAGATAATGAACATTACCATCACTTCCCCAAAGTTTCCTGTGACCCTTTGTAATTCATCTCCTCTGTTTCTTGCCTTTAGAGACAAGTTTGCATTTTCTAAAATGTTTATAAATGGAACCTTATAAGTATTCAATTTTCTGTCAGGCTTATTTCCCTCAGAGTAATTATTTAGAGATTCATCCTTGTCATAGCATGTATCTTAGCTCATTCCTTTGCTGTTGTTTTTGTTGTTCAGATGCTCAGTCGTGTCCAACTCTGCAACCCCATGAACTGCAGCATGCCAGGCTCTCTGTCTTACACTATCTCCCAGAGATTGCTCAAACATGTCCATTGAGTCAGTGATGCCATCCAACCATCTCATCCTCCCCTTCTCCTCCTGCCCTCAATTTTTCCCAGCATCAGGGTCTTTTCCAGTGAGTCATCTCTTCACATCAGGTGGCCAAAGTGTTTGCGCTTCAGCATCAGTCCTTCCAATGAGTATTCAGGGTTGATTTCCTTTAAGATTGACTGGTTTGATCTCCTTGCTGTTCAAGGGACTCTCAAGAATACTACTCAGCCAGCATTTTTTGACAATATGGATGAACCTCGAGGGTATTATGCTAAGTGAAATAAGTCAGACAGAGAAAGAGAAATACTGTATTATTTCACTTCTATGTAGAATATTAAAAATGAACAATCAAAAACAAACAAAACAAATGATCAAACGAAACAAAAATAAACATGTATACACAGAGAACAGAGTGGTGGTTATCAGAGGGGGAGAGGCAGGGGGAAGGGTAAATTTGGTAAAGGAGATCAACTCTATGGTGATAGATGGAAAGTAAGCTTTTGGTGGTGAGCATGCTGTAGGGTTTACAGAGGTAGCAATACAGTGTCGTTCGTGTGAAACTTAAATAATGTTATAAACCAGTATTACTGTTGGCTACAATGGCACCCCACTCCAGTACTCTTGCCCAGAAAATCCCATGAACGGAGGAGCCTGGTAGGCTGCAGTCCATGGGGTCACTAAGAGTCGGGGACGACTGAGCAACTTCACTTTCACTTTTCACTTTCATGCATTGGAGAAGGAAATGGCAACCCAATCCAGTATTGTTGCCTGGAGAATCCTAGGGACGGAGGAGCCTAGCGGGCTGCTGTCTATGGGGTCGCACAGAGTCGAACACAACTGAAGCGACTTAGCAGCAGCAGCAGCAAGTATTCTATTATGAATATACCACGATTTACTTATACACTCACCCATTGATGGATTTTTGGATTGCTTTCAGAGTTTAACTTTCACAAATAAAGTTGCTCTGAAAAATTCTGTACAAGATTTTACGTGGACACAGGTTTTCATTTCTCTCAGATAAATATCTAGGAATAGAATGACAGGGTAGCCTGGTATATGCTTTAACTTCTTAAGAAACTACCAGACTGTTTTCTAAATAAGTTGTGTCAGTTTACATTCCAACCAGAGTGCCAGATGCTCAAGAATCGACTAACGTTTCCTGCAATCAGTCTTTTACATTTCAGTCATTCTAATGGGTATGTTGTAGTGTCTTATGGCGGTTTTATTTGCACTTTGTTAATGATTAACGATGTTGAGAATCACTTCATGTGCTATTTGCCATCTGTATGTTTTATTTGGTAAAGTATCTGTTCAAATATTTGGCTGTCTTTTAAACTGGATCATTGGTCTTAATTTTGAATTGTAAATCTTTATATATTCTGGACATAAACCCACCAGATACATGTTTTGCAAGTATTTTCTTCCACTTTATGGCTTGCCTTTTTATTTTTTTCAGTTCAGTTGCTCAGTTGTGTCCGACTCTTTGTGACCCCATGGACTGCAGCACACCAGGCTTCTCTGTCCATCACCAACTCCTGGAGCTTGCTCAAACTCATGGCCATTGAGTTGGTGATGCCATCCAATTACCTCAACCTCTTCTCCTCCTGCCTTCAATCTTTCCCAGCATCAGGGTCTTTTCCAATGAGTTCTTCACATCAGGTGCCAAAGTATTGGAGTTTCAGCTTCAGCATCAGTCCTTCCCATGAATTATTCAGGACTGATTTCCTTTACTTGACTGGTTTGATCCCCTTGCAGTCCAAGGGACTCTCAAGAGTCTTCTTCAACACCACAGTTCAAAAGGATCAATTCTTCAGCACTCAGCTCTCTTTATGGTCCAACTCTCACATCCATACATGACTACTAAAAAAACAATAGCTTTGACTAGACTGACCTTTGTTGGCAAAGTAATGTCTCTGCTTTTTAATATGCTGTCTAGTTTTGCCTAAGTTTATTTTATTTTTTAAGTGTCTTTAAAAGAGCCTAAGTTTTTAATTTTGATAAAGTCCAATTTATCCACTTTTCTTTGGTCACTTAGTAGCCCTCTCGGTTATTAGCTAGACTGTCTTGGTTCAGCAGAGTTTGTGTTTTAAGCGACCCTTATTCTACTTAGTTTGCTGTTGTTTAGTTGCTAAGTTGCATCCGATTCTTTGTGACCCCACGGACTGTAGCCTGCCAGGTTCCTCTGTCCATGGGATTTCAGGCAAGAATACTAGAGTGGGTTATCATGCCCTCCTCCAGAGGATCTACCTGACCCAGGTATCAAGCCCATGTCTCATGTCTCCTGCATTAGCAGGTGGGTACTTTACCACTGAGCCACCTGGGAAGCCCCATTCTACCTAATAATAGCCCCCAAAAGTAGTGATGCTGGCAATTTGGATGTGCCAAAGAGAAGTCATAAAGTGCTTCCTTTAAGCGAAGAGATGAAAGCTCTTGAATTAATAAGGAAAGAAAAAAATCACATGCTGAGGTTGCTAAAATCTATGATAAGAACCAATCTTCTATCTGAAATTTTAGAGAATCAGTGGCGCTTGTTGTCACACTTCAAACTGTACAAGTTACGGCCACCTTGCATGATGAGTGCACAGCTAAGACAGAAATGGTATTAAGTGTGTACAGTTTTGAAAGACACTCACAGACACACACACACAATATCCTCAAAAACCACCAATTACTATGTGTAAGGACCCCCAGTGTGTTGTTAATTGGAAGAACATAACACATCTCGTTTGCCAAAACCCCAAAGGGCAAAAACTTACTAACACTAGCCTTGTTTGGGCAAAAATTCAACCCTCTACTAGAAACACAGGTAAACACGGCCAGAAACATTTTGTGAAGTATTTGATTTCTTAGAAATATGATCGTTCGCAGAGGAGGAGGCAATGTCTGTGTCCTCACTGCTCTAAAGAGAGAACCTTTCTTTCCTGTCTTGAAAAGTTCAGCTTTTCAGTCTTGTTTTGCAGTTCCAGTTGCCTGACCTGAGCCCAAAGCAAGTGGCAGGCATTTCACACCAGCTGGTGAATTCGTCACCACTACGTCCCTTC